>JANHZU010002219.1:0-20754 GCA_032468055.1 Acrochordus granulatus | reverse complement strand
CTCCCTCCCTCCCTCCTTATAGACAACGGGTGGGGGGAGTTTAGTTTTTATGGTGACGCCTACTTTGTGGACTTCTTTTCCCAATGAAATTTTACAAGCCATAGTACGGTGGGACAATTCACAAAAGGTTTTGAGTCAGTGCTCATTTGTTTTGTATGAATTCTCTTTCAGTTTCCAATTCTTTCCCCAGAAAGTGTCTGTTAATGTTAATATTAGGCATTGTTTAATCTATTTTAGAAAAGATGGATGCAGTATATATCTCCTTTTCCACATAATGTTTCAACTGGCTTGAATTCCTTTTTTGGGGTAGAAGGGGAAAATGTGTGTCTTTATACATACTATTTTTAAAATAAAGAACATTGGCTAGATGAAATTTGTATTTCCCCCTAAAAAGAGGACATTTTGTTGTCTTTTTAAACATGCTGGTAAAAGGAAATTACTCTTCATTCCTGCACAGGATTAGATGCCAGTCCTAAAGGCCCCTGTGTCTTTCCTTTCATCTTCAACCATACATCTTATTCAGCATGCACAACAGATGGAATGTCTAACAAGAAGCCGTGGTGTTCCCTTACCAAGAACTATGACGTTGACTTTCAATGGACCTATTGTGAACCTTCTGGTAGGTTGGTGGCAGGCAAAGGATTTATGGTCCTTTTCCTTGAATAGAGTCAGGGGAAAAGGTTATGTAGACTAGATGTGGGATAGTGTGGGCTGGAGCAAGAATAGGATATTAAGACAGGATCTAAAAAAAGGTTGTATAGTGTGAAGCGGTCCCACCTTTTTGAACAAGAAATACTTTTTATTTGATATAAGGAAATATGAGTGGTTTGTTTGGACAAAGGACCAAGAGAAAACAGGCATGTTATTTCCGTGCTGTTTGTAGTACTGATTCTTTTTTTTTTAAATTTGTCTTCAATGTTTCCCGTAATAAGATGGCCAGTTAGTGTTTGAGATGTCAGGTTTTATGTGAATTAAACCAACTTTTCCATGTCCCTATAGAGAAAGTCATGTGAATTCTTCAGCTGTAGGAGTTTTACAGGTAGACCCCACTTAATAACTGCCCTGTTTAGCAATTGTTCAAAGTTACAATGGTGCTCAAAAAAACCAACAACATTATGACCAGTCCTTATATTTACGGCTACTGCAGCATCCCTGAGGTCACATGATCGGCATTTGGGTGCTTCACTGTGGCTATCACTTGATAATATCGGGTGATGGGAAAAATCTTTTTATAAAGCCTTTATATAAAATGTGCTATAGAGGTAATTTCATATTCTTTTTGTCTTTCCTTCTGACAATTATCTCCTTGCTCACAGCATTTTGCTTTTGTATCGGTCAGCTGGCTCTGTACGTGATTGTGTGTGTGTGAATATTCCATATCAGATGTTACTTTACACGTTCAATAATACTGCGATCGAAGGAGAAAATGGCAAGAGCTGAAAGCAAGTGCTTGCTTTCTATACATCTAGTCCTGGCTTCATTGTGCATTAAGTTTAGATTTCAGAATTCTAGGTTGCAACGTTTTTCTTGGGCAACTGATAGTCTCTGTTCTTTCCTCTCCTTTTAACTATTAAACACCAGAGCCTACCGAGAAGGTGGAAGATCTACCTTGTGTCTTCCCATTTGTCCATGACGGCAAGCTTTATTTCAACTGCACTGCTGAGGGGCGGAATGATGGGAAAAGCTGGTGTGCCACCACCATCAACTACGATCTTGACAAGAAATGGAAGTTCTGTGCGGAAGAACTGGGTAAGAGAGAAAAAGGGAGAGGGAAAATAAATAGAATCCTTCTCCCAAATAACCTTTGAGCAAAGAAGTTGTCTGAAATGGAAAAGGTGCTTCAGAAAGGATGTGGGCACAATTGCCGCATTCTATCAGCAGGTCCTAAAAGAAGCTACACCTTTTCCAGGCCTCATACAATTGTCATGTATTCCACAATAATTCCAGAAATTATACATTTGAATTAAAGACAAGCTGAGAAGGTCATTTTCATACTGTGTCTGTCTCCTTAATGATTCCTGAATTCAAACATGTTGTATATTTGAAGTTCTCAGAATAGAAGCAGAAGTGAATCCTGGGTGATAGGCTTTGTTCAACTGCTCTTGACAAAGAGAAATTTGGACACCACTGTCCCACTCCCAAATCACATTCCCAAGATGTTGTGTATGGTTCTGGATGTCTGCAAAGGGCATATTTTGCTATAACAATATGGCATATTTTGACATTTGATGGCCAGATGCCATGAGAAGGTAAATAACATCTGCTTCTTTTGAAAATTCCATATATATATATATATATATATGCCCTTTGCAGACATCCAGAACCAAAATATGCCCTTTGCAGACATCCAGAACCATACACAACATCTTGGGAATGTGATTTGGGGATATATATCTAGATGGTCCAACTTGTGTTCTTATATATCTAGATGGTCCAACTTGTGTCTTCCCATTCATCTTCAAGGGCAAGTCCTATAATGCATGTATTGATGAGGGCAAGGATAAAGGGAAACTCTGGTGTTCCACAAGTAGCAACTGTGACAATGATAAAAAATGGCAATTTTGTAATGTCACAGGTAAGAAGAAAAGAGAATACTGTATTTTGTTCAACGTTTTCAAGACTTGGGTCTCGTTAGATCAGGGAATGGAGGCTGATTTTTAAAAAGATGTCCTCTGAAATATTATATGAAATACATACTGCTTGATAAGAACGTGGTTTGTGTGTATATATACTGCATGGCATTGTCAATGTGCTTTTGTTTCTTACTTGTAGTAAACAATCCTCATGAAAAATATGAAGAGATTAAAAATAAGGGCGTGCTAATTTTATATAAACTAGTCCTACGCTTTAAAATGTAGGACCACAAAAGTTATATATAATGTGGACAAAGAATGCAGTATTTAACAAAAATTACTTAAGATAACTAGATGGTTTAACGAATACAAAAGTACATAGAATAATCCAGAAGTATCATGTGAGGACTATTCCATGGACTGTGGAGAAAGATGGTCATAGCTGAAACAAAGGACTTATCAAAGTTTGATGAGCCAGTTTGATGGAGCCAGACATAGTTATGTCTGAAAATCAGTAAGAAATCTATAGAGACAAATTTGCCTTTCATCCCAAAATTATTTAGATAGGAAGCTGGAGAACATAGATCTTGATTGTCTTCTAAGGTACTCAGTATCATTGTGAAGATGTGAGTAGATAAATATTTTTCCATTCTCTGTTAGTTTCACATGTATTTATCATTCTGAACATAAACTGTATGTGAAAAACACCCATATTCTTATTCTCACCTTTTTCTTTTAAGATCCAGAAGCTGATCTAATAATAGAGAATCTACTTTGTGTGTTCCCATTCATCTACAAAGGCATCTCCTATAATACATGTACAGCAGAGGGGATGAGTGATGGGAAGCTATGGTGTGCCACCACGAGCAACTTTGATTTGGATAATACGTGGGTGTACTGCAATATCACAGGTAGGATAAAATATAGGCATTGCAGGATAGAAGTGCATATATTTTAGTTTATGAAGTGCTTTAGATACTGAACTACATAGCTCACCGGGTAACTCTCTGGCCAGGAGTGTATTCTTATTCCCACCATCTTTCTTTGAGCTTCAAGGGAAAAGGTAAAATAAACTACAGGATTTGAAAAACTAATCATTCCAGGAATGGAGCATTCTGGAGAATATGCAATATTTTGTTCCTCCTCTGGACTTTACTGACCCAATGTTTCTGGAAGTGGTCTGCTGCTTTCTCAGAAGTTAATCTTCTAAAGCAGAAGGAGTTATGTGGTATTCTGAATGTGGTCCACTCCCTGAAGAAGTCCCTTTTAATCTACTATACCATGCTTATGAACAAGACATTTTTATATAACTACTCCTTATACAATAATGAAATGAACTATATCCTCTTGCTTTGACTTGCAAAAATTTATTACAGTATTTCTTAGGTTAAGTAATGCTTTTTTTTCTTTAGGGTGGTAGGGGCAGGGGAAAAAAAGGCAGGGAAGAATATCCGAATGAGGTATGCCTGTCTGTGTTATGGCCCCCAAGAAGATATATTGCTGAAGGCCCTTCAAGTCTTGGCAGCAGCAACAGTAGTTTATATTTTACTATTGGTAAAAGGAAATCATCCTGTTCCTTAGCTGAGGACAGTTTAGAATAGTTTAGAGCAAGCATGGGCATCTTTTGATATCCAAGGGCTGACCACAAAAGTTTGGCTGACCAAACTTTTTAGGGGCTGTGAGCAGCACTGGATATAATTAGGGTTCAAACTAAGTGAAGCCAGTTTCTTCTAGCCTTCTTTTTATGAGAGGGAATTTACGAATTTAGGGCAATTTCATGGCTTGCAGTAAAGGTTTTGAACATATGGTAAAAATGATGCTATTAATTTTTTAACATCTATGGCCAGAGTTGGCTTTGAATAGTTGCAAAAAGGGACTTGAAGGGACTTGGATTTCATATGTTCAGCCCTCATTTAAGAATTACAGGGCAGATACTCTGGGATAGACAGCTCTGTCTTCCAAAGAAGAGGTATGGCTAAAATTCACTGCTGTTGTATTACATACAACGTTGTTGTTCATACTATTGAACATGTACACCTGAGACAGCTATTTCATTCTACCTAATGACAGAGCTGGCCTTGCCCTCAGATTGATGCTTTTGGATGAAACTGATCTACGAAGATCTGGAGAACCCACTGTAATGCTTGGCATCCATATACAGTACTTGCTTTAAGACTAGTTTTGGCCTTGATTTACTTTGAGCCATTACAATTGCCCTATGAGGTTATCCTTGTAGAAAAAGAACATAATCTTTTGGTCAATTGTTCTAATGGTGAAGGTGCTGGCTAGAAACCAGGAGACTGTGAGTTCTATTCCACCTTAGGCATGAAAGCCGGCTGGGTGGCTTTGAGCCAGTCACTGTCCCTCAGCTCAAGGGTGGCTGTTGTGGGGAAAAAGGGGAGGAGGAAGGAGCATTATGTATATTTGTGCCTTGAGTTACTTGCAAAGTAGTGAAGGCAGGATAAAAATCAAATCAAATAAACAAGTGGTATCTGGTAACGAGCAGTAGATGTAAATGCCATACCTGTAGTTATTTCTACATATACTCAACACATTTAGCTCAGTTAGCATTATAGTACCTCGCAACGTATGCTGTAGCTGATTTTTCTCATGATAAGTGAATGGCTGATTTGCTTTGTTCTTTAAAGTTTACTTTTAAAACGTACCGTATTTTGGGAATGTAATATAAATCCTTTTGGATTTAATGGAACTTAATGATCTGGGGTCTTACAAACTTTATCTCATATATTCTGCTCAGGAGAAGATGCTGATCCCAAAGAAATGTGTGTCTTTCCTTTTTTGTACAACCAAAAGTTCTACTTTACATGCACAACAGATGGGATGTTTGGCAAGGCACACTGGTGCTCTCTCACTCAAAACTATAATTCAGACCTTCAGTGGATATACTGTGAGCCTTCAGGTAAGAAGAATGCTGGAGAAAGAGAAGCAGAAAAGTCAAATCAAACATTGATGCTGCTGAAATACAAAGATATCAAAACTTTGTAGCAAGGCCATGCCCAGTTTTAAAACAAAATATAGCTAATCTTCGACTCATGTCTAAAATTACGATTTGAAGTTCACGGTCACATGATCGCATTGTGGGTGCTTGGCAATGCGACTGCCAATAACTGCAATTTACAGTGTTCTTTGCCGGAAACCAATGGTTACTTTTGGTTTCTGGCAAAAAAACTCCCCTTGAGGCAATAGGTTCATTTAACACTACGGCATTTATTTTATGACTGCTGTGATTGCTTAATGACCACTGCTTAATGACCACTGCAAAAAAATTGTAAAATTGGGTGAGGTCATATGATGACCTGTTTAATGACTGGCACAACTTACAACCATAATTCTAGTCTCAATTATGGTTGTAACTTCAGAACTATATGTAGTCAGTTACTACAATACTGAGCATCCCAATATATCCCTAAAGGTAAACATTTTTTTCCACAGTTAAGTACTTGTCTGATATGAGACATAAATTACAGAACAGTCTGCACACACACACCATTTTTCTATTCAAATCAAATACTTCCTTCATAATATTATTTCTGAGATATTGTTCAAATTTCCAAAATGTTATATTTCAGATTTGATAAACTGAGGAGCTGTTTTCTGACCATTATTATCTGGAGAATTTGTAGGGGAGGATGAACATGGCCATTTCATTGAATATTCTCTATGGGAAAGAGGCATTTTTCAAAACTTGTAACTCTTTTCTTCACAACACAAAGCATGTTCTGCAAGAAATGGAGAATGTGAACTATGCAGTACACAGAGCAATTCATAATTAGCATAACTGTAATCATTGTGTTGCTCAAAAAGGAACTAGTACATAAAATACATACTTGGTAGCACTTTATGTTTCAGGACATCATTTGTGTAGCGGAGGGGGGATTACAACATATATGTGATGTTGCCATCTTATCAGTGTCAGGAGCTGTATACTTACACCAGATATAGTAATATAGTATATCAATTGCATTTGTACATCAATTTATATCATGTGCAGTCATTTATACAGCTTCATGGTTTGTTATTGAAACTGTTGAATATTGTGTTGTGTTGTGTCATAATAACTTCCTCCAGTTGAGGCACCATCTTGCTGTGGTTGGGGGGCTTGTGTGCTATGGCTCTCCAAGTAGTAATGTATGGCTAGGAGAGCTGGACCATAAGGAAGGCTGAGGCACTGAAGAATTGATGACTTTGAATTGTGGTGCTGGAGAAGACTACTGAGGGTCCCTTGGACGGCAAGGAGATCAAACCAGTCAGTTCTACAGGAAATCAGCTCTTACTGCTCACTGGTAGGGCAGATACTAAAGCTGAAGCTCAAATACTTTGGCCACACAATGCGAAGAGAGGACTCATTAGAAAAGATTGTGATGCTGGGAAGGATTGAAGGCAAAAGCAGAAGGGGATGACAGAGGATGAGATGGTTAGAGGACACAGTAAATGCGATAGGCATGGGTTTGGGTGGACTCCAGGAGGCAACGCAGGATCGGGAGGACTGGCGTGCTGCAGTCAATGGGGTTGCAAAGCGTTGGACGTGACTGTGTGACTGAAAACAATAATGATTGATCTATCACTTGCTGCTATGAGTTTTACAGTCGTCAAAGTGAATGTTAGATAGAACTGAGGAAATATCAGGCCAAAAGATACTGAAACGATTCTTATATTAAACGAGATATTGTTGGGGTTGGAAAGAGAGAGTCCAAGTAAGCTCACCCATGTTTACACATACATGTTGTGTTTAATTGGGGTGGATCGTGATCCTGTCTTTTGCTCAGCAAAGATCTAACTAATGCTTATTCTTATCTATGTGTACAGTATAGGATCTCTGACACGTGTGCTGAGCTTTCAAACTTCCACTAAATTTTCCAATAAACCAAAAGATGTCTAAGTAGGACACATGTATGTGATCTCTCTTCCAGGCATTGAATAAATACTCCACATGAAAAGAATAACTGTGTGCTTCAGTATACATTCTTTTAATTCAGATGGTTGAATTGTTGGATCAGTGCAAAGATAATTCTGAGTAATTTTCTTCCTCTTTGACATATATTTCTTTTGTATTATTAAACATCAGGGCCTGGTGAAGTCATGGAAAGTCCCCCATGCATTTTCCCATTCATCTATCAGGGAAATCTTCACAGAAATTGTACTGCAGATGGGCGGAGAGATGGGAAGCTCTGGTGTGCCATAACCCAGAATTATGATGTTGATAAGAAACTGAAGCTCTGCCAAGATTTAGGTAAAGAAGTTAAATGTTATAAGAAGAATATAGAAGAGCCACAATAGAATTTGAGGGCATCTGTTTGAATTCAATGATTAGGGGATCTTTGAAGCATGAATCTGCACATTCTACATGTAAACCAGAAAATGGAGTCATGCCTGTGATGTTGTGTCTTTCTGCCAAGCGATAATGAATATAAGCAACTGCTTTTGGGTTGATGTTCACCATGATCAGTGTTTTTTGCAGGAGAGAGTTCTTCAGTATCTGAAGCACATTCTTGCTCATTTTCAACTATCCCTTTGAAGATGTCCATAGGGATATGGTGTGAGAGAGACAGAGATGTAACTGAGTGCATGGGCTTCTGTTGAGTTTTACATGTGGCAAGACACCTACAGTTTAATAATGTTCATGAATTTAATGTTAATGAGCCTCAAAGATAGCTAGATGGTAAACAGAGCAATAGGAAATGTCTTAGCTGCTCCATCAGAACGTCATCTTGATGGGGAACCAATTTCACCCCCAATAGGAAGTTATAGAATATCTGGCTACCTGCATCTGATGATTCCTAATGAGGGTGAAATGGGTAATATGGTGCCTCCTGGTGCTCAGTTTAACTGCAAATATGATACCGGATATGCACTGGATAAAAATAAATCCCTCCCCCAAAAAGCATGTGGAAGTAATTTAAAACTCTGCAGAGGGTGGCATGACATAACGTAACACATGTCTCTCTCTACTCTGAAAGCTTAACGGAAGGTGGCCTCTAGAAAACATTTTGATAGCATCTGTTTCAAAGTGAATGACAGAATATGTCCCTGGATCACCCAAGAAACAAAGCTCCAAATTTTGGTCCATACATATTTTTAAACATTAAATGACTGAATTTGTACCTTTCTTCCTCTGTATTTTTTCCTCTCTGGGTGACTGGGATAGGACAAACTGGAAAAAAGTACCCAGAGGATAGACGGGTAGAGTCCGCAAAGAACATCTTGTCCAGGGCCCTTCCAATCCTTGGAGCAGCACAATTAGTACTTACTCAGACTGTTTTGGGAAAGTACTAATTGTGCCCCAGGTAGAAATAAAGGGAAAAATGAATGCTTGAAAGCATGTAAGCAGACCACTTCAGTTGTGGGCATTGATGTTTGGTTTTCTTTATGATTCCTTGTGGAATCTAAGTTGACACTCTTAGATTGTGGAATCTAAGTTGACTCATAAAAGAAATTACATATCTTTGTACTTACTTCTTCTTTCTGTTTAACATCCAGAGCCAGATCCAATGATAGGAAGCCTATCATGTGTCTTCCCATTTACCTTCAAGGAAAAGTTCTATAGTACATGTACTAGCGAAGGCATGGGTGATGGCAAATTCTGGTGTGCCACCACCAACAACTATGATGTTGATAAAAAATGGGTATTTTGCAATGACACAGGTAGGAAAAAAACTTCAAATGACTTTGCAAGACAAGTTGAAGTATAATCTAAAGGTTGGAGAACGATTAAACATGATTAATTCTTACAATTAGCAGGGGGAATAAAGGAAGAGGATCAAACGTGGAGAGTGGAACATCTGTAGGGACCATCAAAAATGTTAAGAGTATGTGCGATGCGTGTGTGTGCAAATCCCCCTGCCCCCCGAACTTTGATTGCCTGGATGTATTCTCTTCTGTGCATGTTCAAAGAACCAATAGATCTTGTGATCTTCTTCCCAGACTTTTGGGCTATGCTTCTATGGGATAGGAAAGGACAGATAAAACTGTCCTTGTCAAAGGCATTTTTCTGTGTGTTTATTTACATGTCAAATGTTATCAGCTTTAATTAAAATTAATTAACATTAATTTAAATATGTAGTTTACAAAGGACGTTCTTACCTCAAAATACAGTTGATAATTTTTTCTTTCAAATACGCATTTTTAAAGAACGTTTTGATTTTTTTAAAACTAACAACATTAGAATACTGAAAACGTGCAAAAATCAGCACTAAGTTATGTGCTAGTCTAGGATATCCGAATGTTATTTCTCAGTTCCTGGGAAGTTGCTCATGGTTCTTGAGCAATAGTGCAGTTAATCATCATATGCATGTGATTAACTAAACTACTGTCTGGGCAGCAGTGCAAAAAATGCAATGAGTAGCACCGATTTTATAGTAGTGTTTTGCATATGGAAGGTTTTAACGAACAACTGAGTATCTTAAACTACAGATACTTAACAGTAATGCAAACACTTACGTACCTGAAGTCCCCTGCATAAGGGACTCTGGCTTTGTCCTTTGAGGTTGTTAACATGTTATACAAATGTGAATCTTGACCTGATGGGAGTGGCATGACCTTAATCTAGGGATTGTGGAAAATAAAGTCCAATTTCTGTGAGGTACCATGTTGGGTAGAGCAACTGTAATTAAAAGTCTAAAAAAAGAGAACTTCTGAGAATAAGCAAAAAATAAGTTGGAGGGATTCTGCAATAATTAAACATTCTTCTTTCCTACTACCAGGGCCTGATGTGAATGTGGAAAGTCGACCTTGTGTCTTTCCATTTGTCTTCAAGAATCAGGTTTACGCTGGATGTACCACAAATGGCCGAAGTGATGGAAGATTCTGGTGTGCCACTAGCAGTAACTATGATATTGACAAGATATGGAGGTTCTGTTCAGAGGAATCAGGTAATCTCAGGAGAAATGGTTCAAATGCCACTCCATTCGCAAAAATGGCGGAGGGTGTATATGTGAATCTTCTCCCTCGCTAGGTAAGATTTTTGCCAGAGATATTGTAGTCTTTGGTTCCACGGATTCCTCTTACAAAGATTCTGGAAATTTGGGGGTATAGAAAATGGAGGAAGAAATGGAAGGCAGGATATAGGAACTACAGTCACATCTCCTGATAGGGCTTAAGACAGCAGTAGGCAACTTGATGACCTCCAAATATTTTGGATCTCACCTACCATCAATCCCACAGTTTACCGTAACTAATGGGAAGAGATTATGAGAACTGGAACCCAAAATGACTGGAGGGTACCAGCTAGCTTACCTTGGTTTAGAAAGAACTCTGTACAATTGTTGTTTTATCCATGATAGTTTGTTTTGTTAACAAACACGATGCAGTTTTCCTCTTTGATGACCACCAAAGCAAGCCACTTTTGCGAAAGATGGGGTATTTTCCAGTTGGGAATTATGTCTGTTACCCTTCAAAAATGGCATGTGCACAATCTACTACCATGCCTCTTGTAGAAGTATAATAAAACAAGGGTATCCTTTGTCTCTATTTAAAAATTTTTGTATTAATTATTTTTCGTCAGGGCCAGATCCAAATGTTAAAGATCCAACATGTATCTTCCCATTCATCTACAAAGAGAAATTATATACAACATGTACTTCAGATGGCATGCGTGGTGGAAGATGCTGGTGTGCAACCACTAGCAACTATGATGTAGATCGGAAATGGACGTACTGTAATATCTCAGGTAGGACAACAGTAACAGCAGCAGCAAGAACAAAATACTACGATAAACAACAAGCCAGTTTTCTGGATAAAAACCATGTAATGCCAACTTATTTTGTTGCTCAGTCTCACAGTTGTGTCCAACTTTTCAGTCCACAGTTGCGACCTCATGGATGCAGCACACCAGGCCTCCTATCTCCACTGCTTCCCGGAGTCTGCCCAAACTCATGTCTGTACTCACTGACGATGCTATCTCACCATCTCATCCTCTGCTGTCCCCTTCTCTTTTTCCCTTCAATCTTTCCCAGCATCATGGCCTTCTCCAATGAGTCCTCTCTTCGAATTAGGTAGCCAGAATATTTGAGCTTCAGCATCCGTATCTGTCCTTCCAATGAACAGTCAGGGGTGTTTTTCTGTAGGATGGACTGTTTGATCTCCTTGCAGTCCAAGGGACTCTCAAGAGTCTTCTCCAGCACTACAAGGTATCAGTTCTTCGATGCTCAGCTTGGTCCTTGCGGAAGCGTGAGGAGAAACCAAAAAGTTGAGATAACGGAGCAAAAGAAACAAAGAAATGTAGTACATTTCTAATATCCTTTAACTCACAAAATCCTCAGCAAATTCAATTATTTGAACAGAGTCCCAGCATATTAAAAAGTACAGCTAATTTAAGATGAAGGGCTGCTTCTTTAATTAGCAAAATATGTGTCTCATGATTCTAAGTGAGAGACAACTTTTTGAACTTCTTTGCAAGAGAGGCCTACAAGTTTTCTCTTAATGAGAACCTTGTTGTCCCTTACTGTTTACTTCTCCAAAATTCATGCATTTTGCTTTGGAAAAGAAAGGAACACCTAGAGGCATTGCCATTTAAGGATTCTGATCCCCTAGGAAATATCTTTGTTCCAAAGACATTAACAGTATTGGAAAACTGAAATCAGTTTGTTTCTGGCCTGTCAGACAATTGAAAATGCAGCAAAATTAGGCGTCATGTCTCCTTCAGAATTTGGATTTTTGACTGCAGTATATTATCCCTGCATGACACTCACAATTTTAGTTTGCTCTTTCAAATCCAGTGAGACTTTTTCCACCTGTTGTCTTTTTTTGTAAATTTAGAGCCAGATCCAAAGATAGATGGTCCCGCTTGTACTTTCCCATTCATTTACAATGGCAATTCCTACAGCACATGCATCAGTGACGGCATGAGGGATGGGAAGAAGTGGTGTGCCACTACTAGCAACTACGATGTGGATAAAAAATGGATTTGCTGCAATGACACAGGTAAGAAAAGAGCAATGCATATGTTTTAGTTGGCCTAAAACAAAGAGGCTCATTTCTGAAAAAATCGAATAAGAGTTTCTAGAATTGAGCAGATGGAAAAACTTTGTCATAATAAACACACTTCCATTTTCATTAGCTCTACACTTGGCACATGTTTCTCTCGGATTTTGCTTCTTCACCTTTCTTTTTCTTCCTACTCTTTTTTTTCTTCAATGTAGGGCAAGACACAACTGAGGAAACTCCCAAATGTGTCTTTCCATTCACCTACAATGGTAAGAGCTACAAGAGCTGTACAAGAGATGGACAGAGAGATGGAAAGCTCTGGTGTGCAGTCACCAATAACTATGATGTAGATAAGAGAATGACTTTTTGTACCATCACAGGTAAGAGAATAGAAGAGAACAATAAAGAAAAGCAACTTTTTTCGTTAAATGATTTTCACCCATGGGAATTCTAAATTCATATTCACCCAGAAACATTGAGAACTGGTTTTGGATGGCATAATTTTGTTTTCATAAGTGATTACTATGTAATCATAAGCGATTACGCTTATTGCTTATGTCATTTGTGAAGTAATATGCATTTTTCCTCCCTGCCAAAATAAATCCTATTTTCATTTCTTCGATGGTACATGCAAGCCCCACTGTTATCTGTTCACAAAAAGAAAAGATAAAATCACATTATGTCAACTTTACTAAATACTCAAACTATAATTTGTGAAGTATGTTTAGTAAACAATGCATTTGATAAGTTATTCATCTTGAAATGGATGCTCTTTTCTTTTTCCCTTATGATTATTCCTCAGAAGGACCTGTATTACTTTGCTGTGTCCAGGAGAGGGAGAGTGTTCAATATCTTAACACAAATCTGTAACAAACAGAGTGCAAAACTTTTTTTATTTTTTGAAATTCTGACACCTGCAGTTTGATGTCTCTGGTTGAGAGAAAATACATTGTTAGTGGCAATGAGAAAAGCACATTTCACTCAGTAATTTCCTAGTATGGCAGGAATAATGAAGAGAAATCTGTAGCTTGACTGCACCAGTCATTTCACATTGGTAGGAAGAACTAGTTCTAATAAGATCATGAATATACTGAATCATGGTTTAGGTAATTCAGGAGCTTCCTTGATCTTTCTAATTATCTTGAAATGAAGTCTCGCATATTCTCACCAGACAGCAGATGACAGGTAGGGAGACTGAGCTGAGAAAAAAATGATAGGTGTAAGAAAACTTTCCCAGTCACAAGCCAGCCAGCTGCAGTGGTTTATGGTTGTCAGAACTACTGCCCACTTAGGCCATGCTGACTTGGAATTCTAGGCATTGTAGTCTGTCAGAACTAAAGGGGACCAGGTTGAAAAACTGTTGCTTCATCTATTACCTCTGTGAGATTTAAAGAGATACGATTTTTGATTATAGGCAAGTTTCTTTTCTATAATGGAAAAGAGATTCTTCAAGCCTGCAGATAGTCCTTTAGGAGGTGATAGTTACTGATCTTCCGATATTTGCCATATGAATGAATAAAATGGATGAATAACTTCTCTAATACAGCCACATGTGGGTGTTTCTTTGTTTCTTTTGCATTTGCCAGTTTGTGTTCTCTGTTGCAACCTTCTGGCAACTGATATCTTTAAAACTTGGATCTAATTTAAAGGAATGGCTTTCCCAAAAAACCTGAAATTCAGTGACAGAGAAAATAAGTCCAGATCATCAGCTGCCTTAGGAGTGCCAGCATCTCAGAAAGATTTATTTATACCAGAAGACTTGTTATGCGAAACTATAGTATGTGTTCACATTTACCACAATGCCCTAAATACTCAGTTATGCATGATCTTGGGATGCATGATTCAACAGTGGTTTTCAGTTTCTCATTTGCCATAAATAAAGCCTTCACAGTTCTGTAAATTAATGTACGGAAATGTTGTAATCTATACATTTCACACATTAATAATTAGAAACTTAAGCTATCTGTAGTCTTCACACTTGGATATTCCAGAGCTATGCACTAAAAATAGAAGCATCATATATATTTCATCTCAAAATAAACATCTGAAGGGCATGGAACGAAGGAGATCTTCAAATTCCTCCATCTCTACTCTTACGCTGGTGGCAAGTGATTCCCAGCCGTGGACTCAAACAAGACTTTTTTATAAAGAGTTCAGACTAGTAATCAGAACTCATTTCTAAAGCCATATTTAGGCAGAAGTTACAGGATCTATTTTAAGTGAAGACTGAATTCAAAAAAATACTAATTGCCCCTTCTCTGCTTTTATCTTTTTAAATATTTAGAAACAGGCTGTGTTTTTCCTTTCATATATAAAGGAAAATCATATGAAAGCTGTACCAACATGGATCGCAATGAAGGAAAAGCTTGGTGTGCCACCACTCCAGACTACAAAACTGGTTTGAAGTGGAGATTATGCAATGGTGAGGCAAAAGGCAGTGGTTGTGGTAGGAACTTATTTTCTTGTCATATCATATCTAACTGTTACTTTCATATAACCAAGTGGTAAAAACATACATTTGCTTTTTTAAAAAATAAAAATGGATATTTTTCTGAACAAATTGTACATTACCATTCCACCAGTACATCTTATCTTAAAAAAATTTCATTCCATTATCCCATCTTTAATTTATCCCACATTCCCTCCAGGACATAAATTCAGTGATTTGTTCTAGTTTTGCCATTTTTGTTTCACTTACAATCATTCAGTACATTTTCCCTGGCAAACACATCACAATTAATTGACATTGATTTTTACATTGAGACTCCTTGGTGCACCATATAATTTATCTCATAATTACTGCAATTCATTTGAATGCTCTTCTAGTAACATACAAAATACATGGACATTCTTGTCTCCAGCACTTGTAAAATCACCAATATCCCTTCTGTATTTATCCATAAATGTATTGAACAACCAGAGGATATCACACATCTTGCTTTACTCCCTTATCAGGGTTGAAACATTTGCTAAATAATTCATTTATTCTCATGCACACTTTACTTCTATTGTACAGTTCTCATAGTGCATTCAGCAACTGATCTTTATCATATTTAGATATGTATGCGAAACATCCCATCATTAAAGCTTATTCATTTTATCAGATGCTTTTTCTAAATCATTAGAAAACAAACTTCATTTCTCACTTTTGTACATTGCCCAGTGACCTGTGAAAAGGCAAAAATCAGCCTGCACATTTTCCAAAATCTGCTCACTATCACCATTTATTGGGCTACTTTTTCATAAACACTTCTGGGCGGCTTACAAGGATTAAAACGAGGACTGATACATCAATATTGCTGATAAAAATGGACATACTGGGGAAATGGGCGCACAGCCTGTTGTAGCTCAGCCTTACAGAAAGATTCAAGTCTTCAAGGCTCTCTTGGAAAACAAGACTGGAGAATGTTGTTCTATGACAGAGAGCGCACATCTCTTTGGTCTCATCAGATGGCTGTACTTAATAGATGGGACTCAAAGCACATCAATCCAGTCAGTTAGATGCAAGATGGGCAGAAGCAATGGATTCTCAGATACTTGGGCTTTATGCCGTGAGGACTTTAAAGATGACAACAATCACTTTGAATTGCTCCCAGAAACCCATTGGTGGTCAGTGCAGCATGCATCGCAGAGGCGTCAGTGAACACACCAAGGCACGATTTGGATACTACCAAATAATTGTCGGTTCAGAATATTTTATCACCCTTCCATCATTATATTAATTTGGAATACTGGGCAATTCCCCTCAAACTTATCCCTCATTCTTTCATTAATACTATTCACTAGAGCATAAATGTGTGACTATCACCAATTTTTTCCTATTTTCATGTACACTCACAAAATGACACCACTTCATACATTTTAACACTTTCGGTCATAATTAAATCTGAACCTTTACTTTCCTGCATGTATTCTTCATCTTTTTTCTACATGATCAGACCGCTTTCATCCAGTCTTATTCCCTCCTTCCCTTTTCCTTTAATTTCACATGCAACATATTTCTTTTTTTAAACACACACACACACACACACAGCATTTGTATATACGTTTGTACATTGTACATTTTGGGGGTGATTTTAATTGTAAGCTGTTTGAGTGTTCATTTTATAGAGAAGGATGCCATATAAATCAAGCAAATAAGGAGTCTTCCATCTTTTATTCTTCTTCCCATTTAGAAACAGACTGTGTCTTTCCCTTTATCTTTCGTGGCCAGTCGTATAACAGTTGCACCAGCGATGGGCGTGCTGATAACAAACAGTGGTGTTCCCTCACCAGTAATGCTGATGCTAATCATAGTTGGCTTCTGTGCTGAATCGGACTGAAGAATTTCAGGTGAGGATGGACAAGGGCAGGAACAAATTTATCTTCAGATGGGCAACTTCTAACATTCCCCATTCATTGCTCTTCTGTTGTCAACTGACATTCTGACTTCTGGAGATATTACACTTTTTCTCTATGAACATCTTGCTATGTTAATGGATTTGATATAGCTCTATAGTGGGACAGAAAGATATCATTCATCTGGATGCCCCCTATGGTTTTGAAATCAATTTTCTCATGCCATTTTTTCAAGATTAGAGCAGGATTGCAGAAACAAAGTTTCCGGTGTTGCACTTGGAGCGCTTACTGAGCTCTTTTACCATCAGTTTTTAGTACAGTTCCTAAAGCATTACAGTTGCACTTGGCAGTTTCTGGGCTTAAGATGACTTAAATTCTGCTGCCATGCAATATTCTTTTCTTTTACTGGAAAGGGAAATACAGAGGTCAAAAGAAGAATGAAATTTGGAGAAGAACAGAGAAAATACCTGAGCTATATGAGACACAAGAAAAAACAATAATTTTACCTGAATCACAGAAAAATAATTTGATAACATTAAGGAGATATGTGAAGCCTGAAAAAGAAGGGACAGTAACAGTTTCAAGCCGTTTTCCCAATACCGTATGCACATAAAGCCTGATGTGATCTTATCTCACCAAGAAATTGGATTATTTACAAATAAGTGCCCATTCAAAAGAAGATTGCTTCATACTGAGATAAAGGGACACTGAGAGGTTATGTGAAAATATATTCTTGCTAAGAAGGACATCATATAGATTTCCAGAAGTCAAAAAATTTCTAAGAAAAAGCAATGACATCATTGTAACAGTTATATGCTTTTAGGCTAACACCTTTTTTTTTAATAGACTGCCTTGGTTATTTCTTGGTATGCTTCTGAACCTATTTGAACATGCAACCAGAATATTTCCCTAGATATGTTAGAATAGCAGAAAAACACCTGGCCTATTTTACGCTTCCTCTGCTTTGGTCTTCATCGACTGATCAGCTGATTCCCATATCTGAACAACCCAGACTCCCTCCAGCCCACCTGTTAGGACTGATCAGGCTGGAAGGGCTATATTCTACTGTGCTTAAAACACACACAGGGAACTCTTCTCCCTTCCCTTTATAGACTTTTCTTGTAAAACGTTGGCAAAAAGAGACTTGGGAAATGCAGATGCTACTGAATGGTCCCATGTTAGGAATGTAGTATTATGTAGAAGAGCAAGAGGGAAAGAATCCTTATGAAGCACTGTTTTTAACAGGAATTGTTTCTCAGATTGAATGCAGCAAAGGAACTGTATGAATGCATGCAATTGCTTTCATCGTACCATTAGTCCATGAGTAGTCTGATCATAAGAATCCAACATTATGAATAGAAATCTCCATGTCGAAAATTGTCCTGGCTGAGATGAGCTGTTCTGGATTCTTTCACTGAAAATGCTAAAGATTATATCTGACAACTTCCAGATGGAACCACATCTTGTGCTCCTGAGACCTTACAGTGCATTTCACGCGGAAAGGCTGTGTTTTGTCTTGTGTATAAAACGTCAAGGAATCTTATCTTGTCCCTCCTGGTCTGTCCTGAATTAGCCAATCACCTGTCTTCCAAAGTAAGCTCTGTATAAAGTTGGCAACGTTATATTGACAAATAACTGATTGCACATCTCTTTGCGTTTTTTGGTTCTCTTTTTAGTTCATGTCCTCAAAGATAAGCCAGCTAATCATGAAGCCTTGCTAAAAGTATTCAACAGCCAGAATGAATATACCAAGAAATAGACCAAGGACAGCTGGCTTTTCCTTACTTTGATGAATTGTAGTTCTGGGAATAAAATGTTTCTATAACTCTCTGTAGCAATTAATATTTTTTTGCTTGTAACTGCCAGGCGGCAGTAGCAGGGAAACTTATGAGTTCCATAATCAATGTGTGTCAGCGCTTTGAGGTATGCCAGATTAGAAAACAGACACCATAAGGACGACGTGGAATTCTGTTGTTATACGGTATAAGAGCATAATCTTGAAAGCCTCACATTTTCCCACTGCCTCCTTTTATACTGCGGAGAATCAAGGCAGGATTATCTTAAATTTCCTTTTTATTCCCCTTCCTTCTCAGGACTAACTGGATGTTTACCTAACAAATTTTGCATTTCTTCTTCAAAGTTAGCTCCTTCTTTCTCTATAAAATGTAGTGATACTCATCACAATCCCCAGCTATGAAAAGGAACAGCTGAAGGTCAGTTGCACAAAATGATGCACAAACTACAACCATAGGACCGTGTAAGCATTTCCAAAATTTTTACTGCGGGTCCTTAAGGGACCTCCCCAAGTGTTAGCTTTTACATTTACAAATATAAATAAGATAGAAAGAATGTATGGAAAATTAAAGAAATAATGAAGTAAATTTTACATTAATGAAAAATTAGTGAAATTAAATTCAAACATAAATTATATTTTGTCCTGGCATTGCCCATTTTTTGGAAAATAAATCTTTGCATGCCACTCAAGACCAACATGGTCTTCAGCATAAAAAAAGCATACACGTTTGTCATATGTGCAGCTTTCTAGTTAAACCTGACAAGACTGCCTTAGACATAAAAGCTCACTGGACTACTTGTTCTTTTACAACTTGGGTTCTTATGGAGAAAAATGAGATGAGAAAGTGCTATATATTTATTAACTGCATTTATAAGTTACTCATCTCACTATTCAAAGTGATTCTGGGTGGCTTATATATGCCATTTTAATTCTTGACTGCATTGGTTCTGCGTTGGGCTAGGCTCTTCCATTCTGGCTTGCAGCTTCTCAAAGCAAGAAACAATCCATTGTCAGTTCTGATTCTTTTATACAAACTAAAAAAAAATAGAAATTTCTGCTTCCAACAGATTTCTTAACAGATGGGACAGTATTTTTTAAGGTCACTGTTAGAGGGATGAGGATTGAGAATGGAGAGCATAGTGACAGCGTTTGATCATTCATTTGATCAATAATTCAATACTGAAATAATATTGTTTATTTGTACTTACATGCCAATAAATTGTCACTTGTTTGAGATAGGCCAGGTCAAGAAACAGGCATGGCACTCTTGCAGGCAAAGGGACATGAAGGGAGCAGAGGTGACTGGTGGATTCCCTCCTTTATCTATCTAAGGTCGAAGAGTCTATTCATGAATCTACATTAACTGAAAAATAAAACATACCTTGTGATTGATTTTGGAAATCAAATCAAATATAGGCTACACTGAGCAAAATAAATCAAGGCTATGAGATAAATCCTTTCAAGGTGAATATTTCCAGGGCAGGTCACATACACCAAAATAAAAAAACCCAATGATCTCACGCAACATGGTGCTTTTAGATATTTTAGAATTCAGCTCTTGTTTGACTCCAATTGACATGGTCAAAATTAGAACTGGAGTGCAAACTGGTAATATTGGTGAAGACTTTTTCATTAGCAGAATGATCATCTGTCTTTAATTCCATCTCAGTAATTCAAAAGACTTATTAACAATACCATTCATTACTAAATCAGTGACAATACGGACTCTTCAAACCTAGTGCTTTCCAGTTCTGTTGGGGCTAGAGCTTTCAGAATTTTGCAGCTAAATTTAAAAGGCAGCTCTAACTAAAAGGTGGAAAACAAACTAAAATTTTCTCAGACTGACATAAAATACAACTGTAAGTAAAATTTGAGTCAAATAAATAAGAATTTAGAATAATTCATTAATAAGATGAAATGTGTTGTTCAGTCGCGCGGTCGTGCCCGACTCTTCGCAACCCCATGGACTGCATTACGCCAGGCCCCCCTGTCTTGCATGGCCTCCCGGAGTCTTCCCAAGCTCACACCTATCACACTGACTATGCTATCTATCCATCTCATCCTCTGCTGTCCCCTTCTCCTCTTCCCTTCAATCCTTCCCAGCAT
>JANHZU010002217.1:86625-102868 GCA_032468055.1 Acrochordus granulatus | reverse complement strand
GAGGATGAGATGGATAGATAGCATAGTCAGTGTGATGGGCGTGAGCTTGGGAAGACTCTGGGAGGCAGTGCAGGACAAGGGGGCCTGGCGTAATGGGGTCGTGAAGAGTCGGACATGACTGCGCAAGTGAACAGCAACAACAACACACAATTATTTCTGAACATGTAATCCCCATTTAGCTATTATGGCCAATCTAATGGCCATCCTATTTCTAGTTCTGTCTTCCATGAATTTAATTCCTATTTAAATATATCTTATCTACAGCTCCAATAGAAACTCATAGTACCATACTTTATTTCCTCGTTAGAAAAAAAGGATCATAGTATCCCAAATGTAACAGGAAAAGTATAATTTTTAGATGGATAGAATAAAACCACAGTTAAGCACTTTTAAATCTCATGGAGAGATGCAGCACATGAGTAATTTGTCTGTTTCAACTATATAATTTCTCTACTTTGCATTCATGTTTAAGAATTAAATGGACAAGTCATTAGGAACTCTCATGCCAATGGTGACCACAGTTTTAATATGGAAGTAATGTCATTTCTTGGGAGAAAAAGTTAGCTTTTCTTCACATATCTGCTGATCATAATTACTCAGAGAAAGAGAAAGAAAGAGATAAAGAAAAGAATGAGGGAGGGATCTCAACAATGCCATCTGCCAATGGAAAAACATTGCAAAAACTGCTGGTTTCCTTACTATTTGGAATCAAATGTGTTTGTGAATCATTCAAAGTGCAGCCCAGAGAAGTGACTTTATTTGCTCCCTCCCACAAAGCTTCATTTCAAAATGACAGGTTGGATTTCTTACATAAAGTATGGCTCAGTCACAATATTTCAGGGTATGGGCAAAAGAAGAAAAAAACACTAGAGAAATATACCTTATCCTTCCACTTGAAACTGGGAATCGTTGTCCATCATTTTATACAGTAAACAATCATTAAATGCAAAATACCCTCTCTAGTAGTGTTATATAATAATAGCATTGCCAGCCATTTGTTCACAAAAGCCTGGATCCCAAGTATATTTTTTTCACTAAAATTGTATCATTTTATCTCCTTGTATGTTTTGGTCGTAAGAAAATGAATGAAATCACACTGTAGTTTGTCATATTTGCTCGAGTTCAACAAAGGCTATCCGGGATAATTTTAAAATATATAACATCGTCATACGTCAAATATTTATTTATTTGACTTTTAATCTATCATTCTATTCTGCAAGAATCTACACTTATCCCAACTGATTGATTTCAAAAAGCTAAACAGGACTGGGAGTTATTATTATATGCGTGATATAGATGGGTGACCAGTAGGATTTCTGGAATTATACACTAAACTGGGAAGCTGGAAAAAAAAAACCGGTAGCAAACTTTTTTTTTCATATTTTTATTACATGCCTATATAATAATCAGGAACTGAGCTCAATATGGGAGGATTTACTTCCATTCTGATCTGTTTCTTCATCAATGAACAATTTGATTTAAACAAAATTACATTAAAAATTTTAGACATGTGCATTTTTTCTAGGATATATTACTCTATATTCTTGTTCCTAGATTAAATATTTTGAGCAAAGAACTTGCCTGATAGTTAATGCATTTGTGGATGCTTATTTTTGTGCATTTGGAACATATTTTCTCTTAATCAACATATTTATTTGTGCCTTTTGGTGATGTAAATTGGAAGAAGATCTAAATTTTAGCATAGATGCAACTGACTTCCAGGGAAGAAATAGCAAACAGAAGACAGCTCCACTCTCAAATGAAGATGACCACAGCAGAATGAAGAGCTAGAAAGTAGACTGGGTCTTCGTAATTCCTCTCATGACAAAGAGAGGACTTCAGAATGCCCACAAGTGTTTATTACAATTGTTCTTTGCAAGGAGACCACACCACAACAATTTCCAAGAGGGTTAGAGCTCTGGGAACAACGTAAAACTATCTTTGCTCAAACCATAATCAGTGGCTTTCTAATGCATCCTGAGTTCACATCCTTCCTTTTCTGATAACTTGTGGAAATAGCTTGTAAACTGCTATTAGGAATCTTTGGACTGACACATTTTACAGCACTAGGTAAATTTCCTTCAAATCTTAGTGTTTTAAATAAAAGTTTAAGGACTTAATTAAAACAAAATAGTAAAAGAGTGAATAAAATTTTGATTTTACAATGTTACATATGAACAAAGAGTCTAGATAGATTTGAAATAAGAGTTTGGAATTAATTATAAGAATCCTTCCCTTGGGAAAATGCTCTTGTTTTAAATGCTCTATCTTAAAATGATAGGATGCACTCTGAAGATTGGACAGTAGAGTAACCAGAAGGAACTAAAGACTGCAATTAAAGGAGAAGAACATTTAAATTTGGCTTACAGAAAAGAATGGAGTGAAATATTTTAGAATGGGTATATTGAAATATATTTTTCAATAAACATTCCGGAATTTAATTTTAAGAATGTCTGCCTCTAAAGATAGACTGTGCCTTAAAGAAATTGTGTTATGGAAGAAGAACAAGTTTTACTGGATAAGACTGAAACTGATATGAAAGTGGATTTAAAAATGTCAGGCTACAAGAATTATATGGAAAATATGTTACAGTGGTAATAAAAATAAAACCAGCTGATTTCTTAATAATTAAAAGAAATATATATAAATAAGAAATCAGAACAGTGGCCTGGATAACTTTCCTATCTTTGATTTTGATTTATAAGGAGAATTATTAAAGCTTTGAAAAACATAGTGAGAAAGGACAAAGAAAAAATGAAAATAAAACAAGTTTTACAACATAGTTTGAAAGGACTAAAGATCAAAATTGTTAAATCTAAAAGGAAGGAATATAAATTTGGTTTATTTGATCAAGGTTAAATTAGATATGTTAATTCTGGTAACCCTAAAGGGTTTTTTGCTGGCCACAGCTAAACAACAAGACTTTAAAGATTTGTTTGTCGATAAGAGATGAGATATGGGACGAATGGATCATTTGTTATATTTTGAGAGAAGGTGATAAGTTACTAAAATTGTTTATACTTGTGATGAAGGGAGAAGTCATTTCTGTATATATTTATTTTCTTTTTCTTTATTGTATTCTTAGTTTTTCTTTTTATCCTTTTTTCCTTTTCTGCACTTTATTTTTTATTCTTTTATTTTAATTTTTATCTAATTTTCATTTCTTATCTAATTAATTTAAATTTATAATAACTACTATAAAATATGGATTTTAACATAAATGCAGGATTTTGAGTGAAATGGCAGGGGCTTATTTCCAAATTTAGGGAGTGAAGTTAAATAAAATAATTTAACTTCATTTCCATAAATTGGATTTCCATCCAGTTATTAAATATTTTTGCTTTCTCCTATTCTGAAGAAATGATTTCATTTGGTTTAATTTCATTTGACTTGACTTAATTTGATTTTTACTTCATTGTGAGCTTGGAAATAGTGATTGAACCGAGTTCAGCTGAAAGATTTTGTAAATGAGCAGAAAATTCACCCTTTTACATTGAATAAAGCATAGAGAAGAACAAGTAAGGTTGTTTGTGTGGTCATTTGTATGGCATTCTTTCTGCCCCAGCATGACACTGCAAATAGCAATATTCTCAAATCACAAAAAAATGCATTTAACTGCAGTATCTAAAATTGTTAATAAAGTCACAGTCAGAAGTAGTAGATAATAGCACAAAAAACAAATAAAAGCAAACACAGCAGTTAAAACACATCCAGTTTCCCAGCAGGAAATGTTATTTGAAAAAGCCAATTTACAATATGATTTCAGCAAACGTGCCAGCATCCATGTAAACCTCATCCATGAAGGTGTCACATGAAATGGTTGCTTGCCTCTACAGCTGTCACATTTGAAATGAAGCAAGACATTAACAAGCATCTTCTCTGTTGATAAAGCAGTGGAAAAATACATATGGATGCAGATACTTCCTCAAATACCCAGAACCCAACCATTGAAGGCTGAAAGGTCAGATGTGGAAATGACTCCAATTATTTAGGGTTTTGAATATCAGTCTTGAACTAAAATAGGAATAAGATGCTCTCTGAGATTTATCCTTGCCTGGAAGAGGCACAAGAAGGCTGCAGCACTCTGCACTAATAGCAACTTCCAATGTTGCTAAAATACACAGGGCTACTCTTTTGACTTGGTCTTCAAAGCTTGTACTGATTATAATAGAGGGGGGAAAAACTAGCATTTGATAAAACAAGAATCCGTAAGAAAATGATGCCTTTGTTATGGAAGATGACCCAAAAAAAAAAACACCACACCCTCCAGTTCATGTGAATTATTTTTGCCCTTACCAAAAGAAAATTAATGCTTAATAAATCTGCATGTAGAAACTATGTGTAAGTGCCCTCTGTGTCTGAAATAAATTATTCTAGTACCTTATAAATATAAGGTATTGCCAAAGACTGCAATTAAAAGTTGTAAAATGTTGGTAAAGAGAAAGATTTTCAAGAAACTTCATCATTTTTTATTTAACTTGGTGACCTCATCATTAAAGCCAGCTGAGGATATCATTAATATGTTCACTCTAAACTAGATGGTCCAGATTCCCATCCATTTTACTTTGCCTCCTTTTGTCTCATCTGTTTAAGGATTTCATGGGACAGATAAAGCTTTTAAAACATTCTTCATTCTGTTATTATTGTTGTTGAACTATTGCAAATTTTCCTCCCCCCATACCCCCAAAATGTACATTTTTCCAGTGGTTAGATACTTATTTTAAATTTTGACATTAATTTGATAAGAAGTGTCTTCTGTTTCATGCAGCCATATATTGAATCAAAATTATATTATGCAGTATATTTTTTTCCATTTGAACTCAGATTCATTCCTGATTTTTTAGAAGTACTGTATTAAAGTGAATAAATTATATGAGCCAATATTATCTAACTTCTTTTAATTTATTCAGGAGAGAAGCTAAATATTTGCATTTGATTTTTGTTTTAATTAAGGTTGTAAACACATCTCTGAGTTGGAGACTGAACATTGTCCTAATGTCAGGATAGTGGCAACAAAAGTTTGCTTGTAAGGTAGTTTGTCAGTTAGAGAACATATTTTGCATAATATAGCCTGAGCATGCTTGTGATAAAATTGAACTTCAGTTGTATTTATGTCATACTTGTCAAAATGTGCCAGAACCATTAGTACTGTCTTTACTATTAGCTGGAAATATCACATGTAATGCAGGTCTGACTATGGTTAATATTGTAGTCTGCATTTTCTCTATCATATTAAAAAGCAACCTGTGAAAGCCTCAATGGACCATATTAAACAGCAGAAGCCAAGCTCTAAAGGCTCATATGATGATAATAAGGAAAACTGTGGTTTAGAGTGTAAGAGGTGTAAGAAGTGTAAGAGGGTGTATGAGCTGTTGAAACTAATTATTTCTATTGCAGCAGCACACTAATATGTTTAATTTTAAAAAAGTAAAAAAACAAATTAATACATAAGATGATTTTAAAAATATGTGTTAAAACTAAAAGTAAAAGGCAATTTCAGTTTTATTATGTCCTTTAGTCAACAAATAAAACAGAAAATAAAAAAGGGGAGGGGAGATAAAGGGTTAAAATATAGAAACCACAGAAAGAAAAAGGAAGTGTGTAGTAGATCTAGTTGAAACAAATCTAGTTTATAGATTGGAGCTGATGGGTATGTTCAAGGAAATGATAGTGTTGTTATGAATGAAAAGGCTCAAATGTATTTCAGAAAGTATGAAAATTGCATTGGTTTATTTTACAATATATATATTCTGCTCAATTCCATTGAATCTGAGTAGCTTTTATAAAAACATCATAAATATCAGTTCAAACAACGTACATAGACAAAACCACAGAATAAGATTCAGATTCATGAAATAAACTCTTTTGTAACTTACTGAATTCTAAAAGTCAGTTCATGATCTTAGTGTGATGACATCAACACACACACACACAGAGAGAGAGAGAGAAAGAAGATAATTCAACAGAGGATCTCAGATAGCTTGGGAAAAAAATGCATATTTATTGGGGATGAAAATTAATTACATTTGATTTTCAGGAAGTCCAATCTCATTGCTTCCAAATCTTGAAATATTTTTTCTCCATAGATCTACAAAACATTTTCCCTGCCTTATGTTTCAAATACTTGAGTTATACTGGCACTTTTGGGAAAGAATAAGCATAAGCCTTCCCTTTAGTTTTAGGACTGCTGTGTAATAGCTCCTTCCAAAGCTGGAAAAATAAATTATTCCCAGAATAGGACTGCCTAAAAACAGTTCTTGATAAAAATTACACTAGGAATTTACTCTCTCCTCTTTGTATCTAAAGAGTACCCCCATTTTTCTTTTGTTGTTGAAAAGGAAAATGGTCCTTTTGCTGCCATTCATATTTACCATCTTCTAAACTCTGTAGAAGTTACGGATCTCTATCCTCATCCCTCATCTCTGAACTCTGACAACTGCTACACCAAACATTAATCTCTGACCAAGTTGGAAGAACTTTCAGAATAATATTCATAAAAGATAGGCACGAGTATTTAATTACTTTTGAGAAATCTTATGGTAAGTTTGAATACTTCGTGTGTCATTTGGCTTGCTTTCAAGCTTTTAGTCTTCATGAGATTTATGAATAATATACTTCATCTTACTTCAATGTTCTCTTCAAATACATTCCTCTGATCATTAGATCATCTGATCACTGCTCAAATAGAATTTTGTTTCACAGCTCCTCCTCCACTATCCAAACCCCATATGCCTTTTTATCATTCAAACAGAGTTATCAGATTCTGTAATAGAATCATTTTTTCTTCAGACAACTGATATTTTAGGAGAAAGCCTGCTGACTCGGGTTGATACGATAAAGAGCTGAAAGAAGTGTGTGAAGCCTCTGAGTGGCAATATACTTAGATGCCCTCCCTTTAACCCAGCTCCTATAAATAGGTACTATCCAAAACTCTAGCCAAAATTGCTGAATTTTAGTATGTATTTCACATATTTGGAGACTTTTGAAGGATGAGAATGGAAGCCCCTTGTTATAATGTTATGTGGGAATAGCATTGGGAGATGGAGGAAAGAGAGGATCCCGAGGGAATGATTATATAAGATTGGGCATAGCCTACAGGTACATAATGGGCAGATAAAGTAACTCAGAAAAGTTCCTCCCTATTTTTTCAGGCTGTAAAAATAGATGATGGGAGATTTGTACTTTCATATTTGCAAGATTCTGTTAATGTAGTCTTACAATTTTACAATAAAGTAGATTTAGCTTATCTGGCCATGTTTCTTATCTGGTATACTTGAGAAGACTGGCACTTTTTTTCCCCATTCCCATCCTTATTTTTTTCTCTCCTCAAAATCCTATCCTTTAGAAGAACAGCTAAACTTATTTTTTTTTTTTTGTATGGGTTTGAAATAAATGCCTTGAAGCTTTGTAAAAGTTACTTCTATTTCTCTGCTGGCTTTTATCTAAGAATTCCTCCAGGACTGGCAATTTAACATTAACTATCTAGCATAACGTTATTTCTCTATTTTCCATTATGTATTAATAATGTTAAAACATAATTTAATATTAATAAATGGAAGCAGCAAAGTTGATCAGGACTACTAATGGAGAAAGGTGGGTTAAACCTTTCCCTGTCTTTATTGTTTCTATTTACTCCTGTCTCTTTTTATATATAAGTATTAAAAATAGCACACAACACTCTCTATTACTGTAATTGGTGGTTTTTTGTTTTGTTTTTTAAATATTTGTACATAATTGGTGGGAATATTCCAAGGGAAGCAGAAGGAAATTCTAAATATTTTTCTCAATGCACAGTAATGCAAACGTTATTCATACTCTGCAAACCTACTTGAAACAAAAGAGAATTTAGAGAATTTATCTTGGCATTAAGACTTGTGATATGCAGTATGGAGAAGGACAGTGAGAAGAGGAATAGACTGGCATTAAATTTTCCAGAAAAGCTTGTAACATACTTGGTATGTGGGCAAGAAGCCTCCTCTGAATTTGCAAAATATTGTAAACTCCAAAACTTAAAGAGAGTTTCAGGTAAAAAAATGCAATGCAAATATGATAAGTTCTGGGTTTTTGCGCTTCTGGCAGCTCCAGCCAGTGTTATTAGATGTTGTTGTGTATTTTTAATGTTGTCTATCCATCTTTTTTCTGGGTCTGCCTTGTGCTCTTTATCTTCTCCTCTTTTTATATATACTTTTTATGGTATGGAATCCCAAGACATTCTCTCCAGATGAACAAACCATTTTATTTGCTGTCTTTGTATGTAGTTTAAGATTGGTTCTATTCCAACTCTTTCCCTTATGGTCTCATTCCTTATTTTATCCCTTCTGGTCACTTCAGCAGCTGTTCTTAGATATCTCATTTCCATGGTGAGTAATTTTCTTTTATATTTTGTTGCAAGTATTCATGTTTGGAATTTGTAACATAGGGTGGGGATAAATATGCTTTGTATGAGACACTTCTTTTTATTGATTGATTCTGCCTTATATTGTAGGAGTGTGGCTAGCTGTCCCAATACTTGTTTGTCTTACTGCAGTGTATGTTAATCTTGTCCATTTTTTTATATTCAACTGAATTTAGTAGTTTCAGAAAAAAGTAGCCTTCTTAAAAGCATAATTATATAGGATCCCTTTGGAGACTGAAACAAAGAAGGAAAGAACAGTCTATGGACACTAAAACAGAGTATCTACATGGTAATATTTTCTGGTACCATGGTACCATTACCATTCATGGTAATGTTTACATTGGAGGGGGACAGACCATGAATCTGTTCAGTGCTCCTTATGATTTACAGTATATATAAGGTTGGTCAATAATGTTTTCATTCCTCTAGAGCTTGGATGTTGTGTCTGTAGAATTCTGTGAGTTGACATCCAACTAGAGGCCTACAAGTCTAAACAAGATTGTAATAATGTTAAACTTTAAAGGAAAAAGTTTTTCTTTAAAAAAAAAAGACTGGCATGATGGTAATCTGCATGCCATGTAGAAGCCATGCCTATGGTTCCTGTGTATGGAATGGTTTAACCTCATTCATCTTTCTCCAATCTTAGTGACCTCCAGATATAAAAACTGGAAGACTATGTTGTGTGAGTGGCAGCAATGGCTGATCTTCTCTGGGCTTGGAACCTATGCAGGGATACAGCAAATTAGCATCTGTATGGGAAACCAGATTTCTCATTATGGAATATTAACACTGTAGGCTACCTTTGGAAGATTAAAAATATCCCAAAAGAATACTATTGGTCTGCAAACTGCATGGTTGGTGTCCATTTCTCAAAAAAAGTCAGTTTGACTTGTGAGCATATTTACCTTTTTAATGTGAATACAAAATGCAAACACAACATAAGCCCTTTAGCTTCTTTATATTTACTTTCTGAGTTGCCAGGATAAAAAATTGGGAGCTGTTGTGATGTTCATGAGAGACTAATGTAATATATTCCTGATGGAGAGTAATATACTGATGAATCAGAAATTGACAGCAGTATCAGAATAATATTTACTTGATGGTGCTATATTTGGGAAGCTTGTATATTACATATTTTATCTATTTTTGGGAAAAAAATGTTTAATTTGTTCCAAAGTTTTTAAGAATTATTGCTCTTTTCAGTCCTTGCACTACAGGAGATCAGAACAGCCTGTTTCTTTGTTTGAAACAAAAGATTTGGCAATGAAGCTGTGGCAAGGCAACAATGGCAGTGTGGTGTTGGGAACAGAATGGAGATTAGCTGGATGAGTCTTCAACAAAAGCTGTAACCCTCACATTCAGATGCTGACAATGGAGGGGAAAAGGCAGAACTGACACCTTTTTTGTTTTATAAAAAAACAAAAAAAAACACTCCTATATACATGAAATGGCTTTAAAATAATGCAGATAGTATATTCAGTAAGTTCATATTAGTGACATCTATTAGTCTTTGGAAGAAAAAAGGGATTAATATCAGTTTGAATATACTTCAAAATCACTGATAAATACTTCATAACCTTTTTAAGGTAAAGGGAAATGGTTTTGGAAACAGGCAATAGGTACTCGAGCTCTGCAAGGATTTGCATGAAGCACCCCTTTGGCATAGGTATCATAGGTAATGATATATACATAAGAAAATCATGATCCAAACTTTATTCTGTCTGATTTGAGTTCCAACATCAAATGCAAATGCTTAAGATATCATGGCATGATATGCTTTATCCCTTGCTTCTCTCTGTTGTACGTACCCTGACATTGCTTCATGAAGTGGCATGGACTCCTAAGAGTAAAGAAAAGTGACAATATTAATTCACTTCACTCCACTTAACACTCCTCCACAGCTTGCTTTAGGTTCCCTTGACACTTGCAAAGTTAAGAGAGGAAGTAAAGTGTCTTGAAGAGGGAAATTATAAACATTGTTTCAATGTTTATGTTGCCTTTGATGTGCAAAATACATCACTGAGACATGCTGCCTTACATAGGTCATAGTTTAAGTATCTGGTAAAAGCTATGATGACATCATGTGTGCCCTGATTGTCCCTACACATTCCCGCAGAATATGAAGATTTATCAGCACTTACCCACTGTTCCAATAGCAGCTGCTTCAGAGTGATGTTTAGTTCTCAAATTTTAAATTCAGATTAAAAAACAAACTTCAACTTCTGAATTCTGCACCAGATGGAGTTTCAAGAGGAAGTTCCACATAAAGCATTGTAATACAGTTGAGGGGTGACTAAGGCATGAATGACTGAATAAAATTTGGAGCATTTGCATCACAACAGTATATAAATTGCTTAATTTGCCCCAAGATGTCATGATGCATATCCCTTGACACAAATACACCTTTCCTCTCTGCAGAAATTCATGCGTAATAGGTATAAATGGAAGACCCACTCTGTTTATCCCCTTCCATAATCTTAATGAATAGACTTACATTATTAGGTATAATAATATACTAATATATTATTAGGTATAATAATATAATATATCAAGTATTCTTAATTTTCCAATTCAGAAGCACAATATAATGTCTGACATTACATTTACATATTCATGTATTGTTTTATGATAACTTACTCCATTTTTTCCAGTCAGATACATTCAGACCATGTACTACTGAAAAAGCATGAGGTATGTCATATACCTGTGAAAGTAAGAGAATGAGGTAGGCAGTCACAGAACCTCATCCTACAGAATGGAATTGATGAATACATGCAGAAAAGTTAAATCATACGTCCAACTGTGAATGAAAAAACTGAAATGAAGTCGGTTAACACCCTACCACAGTGTCCCTTCTGGATTACCCAATTCCACTTATAAGACCAGGACTCACAACTGACTGACTAAACTAGACTGCAATCATATCAATGATTTGTCCATGTTATTTTTTAAAAAAACATAAGATGTAATTCAACTGCCACTATCTTAAGTAAAGGTAAAGGAGACCCTGCCAGTCATGACTGTCTCTAGGGTGCGGCGCTCATCCTCATCTAGGGTGCGATGCTCATCATTCCAAGCTGAAGAGCCAGTGTTCGTCCTGGGACAGCTCTGTGGTTATGTGGCCGGCATGACTGGACACCTTAAGGTGCATGGACACTGTTATCTTCCCGCCGGAAGGGGTGGTACCTATCTATCTACTTGCGCTCATGCGCTTTCGAACTGCTAGGTGGGCAGGAGCTAGGGCAGAACAGCAGATGGTCGCCCTACTGTTCAGCAATGCTGGGTCATGATCCCGGGCCGCCGCCGTTCCAGTCGGCAAGCCGAGCTCTTAACCACTTGCATCACTGAATATTAATATATTACTGAATAATATTAATATTCAGTAATATTATCTTACTGAAGTGATAATATTCTGTGTTTACAAAGTAAACACTCTTACAAAGCAAGAGTTGTATTTATTGGGGTTTGTTTACAGTGTTTAAAAAACATCTTGAGTATTGAGATTCTGGGTGGGAATAAAACCATAGCCCCAAATAATGTCAAAGCAGAAAGACTTAACCTCAGTACAGTTACAGGTGGTTGACTGTGGTCACCCCAAGTTAAAGGTGTAGTTTAATAGGAAGGTTTTTAATGGATGGTCTTTAATAGGAAAGCCTTTAATGGGACCGTCTTTCTAGTCAGACCATCTTTTCCAGTCAGATCATCCCTTTTTTTTAATTCCTCTGGTTGCTTGTTTCTGTCAGGGTGAAATTACACATGAAGATAAAGATGTGGTTGTTCCTGGAACTGCTGTCCTGACTCCTCTCTGTCCAATTCAACATCCACCCAACTGTTTCTCATCATGCAACTCTACAGAATGATGTGCAGAGCTTCCTCATATCAAGTCTCAATTATCTTTCTGAGACAACTACAAGATGGTGGAAAAACATATTGACTTCATGTCATTCAGGAAGTTTTACCACTTACTATTTAGAGACACTAAAAGCAACAAATGAGGCTCAAGCTTTGAGGATGTGAAGAACTACCATATTTAGGTTGCTAAAATGCAAATTCATAATATTTTGGAAATTGGGCTAAAGAAATTGAATTCTTAGAGAGAAAGAACAAATCAGAGAAGATGGAACAATTTTTGGATTTTCCAGACCCAAATACCCTCTGTATTATTATTAATTATTTAAAGATTATTTTAATAAAAAAAAATAGAAGTGAGCTTATTACCAAGCAAAGATCCAGCCTCAAATATCACTTGTATCATAATAATACCTCCAGGTCTCAAATAAAGTGTGTGTGTGTGTATCTTATTAAAATAAATAAATTATTAAATGCTTTATTTGGAAATGTGTCCATCTGCAAAAAAAAAAAAGATAAATTGAGGTGGTAAGAAGTATTCTAGAATGCAAGAGGGGGTGATAAGAAATAATTTGACATCTTTTTTTCTTGTCACCTACCATGGCATTAATAAGTCAGAATGCCCATTACATCCACAAATCCAACTGTGCTTAGGAATTCATTATCTAAAGCAATATTTTTCAAGGGATTGTTGTGGAAGCAGTGATGGAATTGAATAGTAAAGCAAAATCAAAAGAAATGAATTTGTAGGGAAGGGGGAAAAAACAATGTTTTTCTATCAGTCTACAGTAAACTAGAACTGGAAATGCTTGTGAATACAGCACAGTATATTTATTTATTTAATTTATATGCTTCCAAAATCCAGAGACTCTCAGCAGCTAACAAAATAATTCACACAAGAAATCCAGAAGTAAGCTTAGTTTGACAAAAATCATTAGATCACATAAATGCAGAGTATTTAATTTGGACTTCATGTTAAGTTACCCCTGATACTATAAATAGATTAATAGACATGATTGATTTGAAACTTGTATCTCAATCAAAGAGAAATATAAAAGGAACAAACTGGTATCCATCTATAAATCATAACATGGATTTATAGTACCACAAATTAATCATCTGCAGAATCATTCCATCTTAAAGCTCTACTGTCAATTGAAACACAAAATAGTCACTAAGCAATCTTAAAAGTTTGTGGGTTCGTTTGTTTGTTTTTTTGGTAACCTCAAGTCACTTTGACTCCTGGTGATTCTCTGGTCAAGTTCCTGCAGTTTTGTTTGCAAAACTTTTGGAAGTTGTTTGCCATTTCCTTGTTTCTAAGTTTGAGAGAGCATGATAGGTGCATGGTCACCCAGTTAGCTTTGTTCTTAAGGTAGGACTGGAAATCACAGTCTCCTGGTTTCTAGCTGGTGCCTTAACCACTACACAAAGCTGGATTATAATCTTAGAAGTGTGACAACTTCTACAGGGATCCACTTTCTTAAATTATCCTCCACCACATCTTCCTGTTCCTCCTCCCTGCAGTCCTCTCAGAAGTTAAGACATTTTGAAAGATAATGCTGTTCTACACCATCAGTCAATTATTGATCAATTGTACCAAAAGTTACTATTGACAAGTTAAATTAGCCAAGATTTGTTGAGGCAATTTTTTTTTCTTTCTACCATACATTTTCCTGAGGTAATTCTAGAAAGCTTCCAGTCTACTATAATTTTTGTTGGTCATGGCTCCTCCATGTATTCCTGGAACTGCAACATGAAGATATCCCTCCAACCATTTTTAAATGATATGATATTGCCTTCTCATTTCCAGTCCATTGTGGACACAGTTTAAATAACTGATCTAGTTTTTTAAAAGTCACAATCTTGTCCATGGCAAAAGTTCTGGCTTCTTTTAAACTCCTCCAGTTGTATATGATTTTCAGCTATCACTACATTAGACTGGGAATGAGATGATACACAATATTTGCTGGATGATGCTGGGTTTGCCTACATCCTATTGGCCATTGGCCTGCCCTTTCTGTTCTATATTATGTTTTAAAGGATAATTCTGTTTTTGTCAATGGGAAAGTCCAGTTCTTTCAAACTGGGCTTTCTCTGTGCATCAGTGAGTTTTTTTTCCACTTTTCCTGCAATCCCCTCCTTTATCCGGCAGCTTATATCCAGGCTATCAAGATGAGAAGGAAAGGAAATTTGCTTTGCCTACCTACTCCCATAGACCTGATCCATGGGATTGTAGTCCTAGTGGATAAAGAGCATTTGATTCCATTTCTCCTGCCAGCTTATAGAAGAGATGGCAAGAAAAATGGCAATGGAGTAAAGCTGTTTGCTTACCAGGTCTCTGATCCCACAAAGCTGAAAAACGTGTTAGAGATCTGGCAGGTAAACAGTTGGCTGCCAAGTATACAAACTTGTCAGCCAACCTAAAAAAGAAAGAGTTGACAGGAGTGGTGGAAGGGAAGTGCAAAGAAAGGGGAGGGATTCTACTTCACGGCATTGCTCACACAGCTCCTTCAAGACTATTTTCTAATTACATTGAAACCTGGGTTTATCATTCTTAAATTGTGTTTAAAAGAGTTCAAACAATGTAGTGGCATAGAAGAAGCCAATGGTAGCTAAATAAAATAAACTGAGAAGGAGTGATCCCACTGGCCTCTTGCAACTACCCCCACTGTCAGCTGTTTTTAGAATTATTTTTAAAAACAGACACACTGTCACTATGATCTCTCCTTTTTCAGTTCCCTAAAGTGCCTGTCAGCTATTTTTCAGACAAACAAGTGTTGATGGGTCAGTTCCCCACTGGTTAATGGAGGATGGATGGTGGCTTCCTGCTTTACTGGACAGCTATGATCTATCTTTCTATGACACTGGGGAGGGCTGCCCAGCATAACAAAGAGCCTTTCCTGCTTTAGCAGGCAGTGCTCATCCAAATCATAGATCAGATGTCTGAGAACCAGGCTTGGCAGAGGGCTAAGCCTATGAGTTCAACCATCATCAAAACTTGTCTACTCTCTCAGAATCAACTCACATTAGGGAGAATGATTGCTTGATGGTTTCTCTGCTGATGGTAACTTTGGTGAGAGAAAAACAAAGCCAATCATTTTCCTTAACTTATTCCTCAATAAATCTGTAAGGATAAGCCAGCATTTATTACTTCAGGAGCTAAAGGAAATAATGCAGTCGTGAGGAGGATCCCTAAGATTTAGCCCATTATGCTTAATTTTCCACAATATATTCTGATTTTTGCAGCTTCTAATCATTGGAAGGACATTTAAGTAACAGACTGTAACTCTTCTCAACTTTCTCCAAAAAAAGTATGATTCAAGAATCTTATTTGCTTTTAAGACATTTCAAGATGCTTCTCACATGCTTGCAAGCATGTCTTCACAACTTTGAACTTAATTAGCAACCCTAAATAATGTCAGAACAGATGGGTACTTATGCGATAAGCTTTCTGTTTTTGACATGAATAATAATATACAGACTATTTTTTTTTAAATCATTTAACCAGATGATTCCAAAAATTTTGAAAATACACATGACCAGTGGCAGAACCTTTGGATCTTCCAGATATTTTTCATTCTAATAACAGAAATTAAGCCTTACTTACTTATCATTATTTGTTACTGACTGTGCCAACATGTTTTATTAAGAATTAATCCAAAATTTCTTGAGGGCACAAGCAACCTACCCTTCTCATCATTAAAATAGCAGCTCTCATCTATATCCTTAATTTGGAGAAATATTTAGTCAAGTTATTGAGTTGATCAAATAATTATGTAAGAGAAATATCTTTAAAAAATAAAATATAAATTAAAAACTCTATTCAATATTCTCTCTGCCCTACTCTTGCCAACAGATCTCTTCATGTATAATAGCACTCCGCATCCAATAATTTGGAGAAATATTTAGTCAAGTTATTGAATTGATCAAATAATTATGTAAGAGAAATATCTTTAAAAAATAAAATATAAATTAAAAACTCTATTCAATATTCTCTCT
>JANHZU010002217.1:64577-76780 GCA_032468055.1 Acrochordus granulatus | reverse complement strand
GTGCTCATGCCCAGCCCCTGGTCAGCATACCTTGGAGCCCCCGTGGTCCGGCTGTGGCTGGTGAATGCCAGGTCAGTCATTTGCTCCCCTCATTTGTGATATCATTGAGGAGGAACAGGTTGACTTGGCATGCATTGCTGAGACCTGGCTGAGCAAGGAGGGGTTGCCCTCTTGGAGATGTGTCCAGCCAGGTTTAAGGCTTGGAACCAGCTAAGACCCCAAGGCAGTGGTAATCCACAAATCTGTTTTTGCCTCCAGGGGCCTTTATCCACAAGTGTCCTGTTGTGAGACCCTGTTTTTGAAGCTTGGCTCATGGGATCAGTTTGGATTGTTTCTACTTGAGAAGGTATCACACAGCAGCTACAGAGGATCCTGGGTAAAGTGGATTATCTGGACCCATTTCAGTCTGGGTTCAGGCCCAGTAATGGGATGAAGACAGCATTGGTCACACTTGTTGATGATCTCTTGCAAGAGCAGGATGTTAGTGCATCCTAGCTCTCCTTGACCTCTCAGCGGCTTTCGATACCATGGTATCCCTGTGGGTCAGTTGTGGGACTGGGGCTGAGCAGAGCAGATTTGTGCTGGTTTGGCTCTTTTCTCTAAGGCCAGTCTCACTAGGCGTTAATATGGAGAGAGAGGTCCAGTCCATTGGCTGCTACTTTGTGGCATGCTTCAGGGCTTGGTACTTTCTCCTCTCCTTTTTAATATCTACATGAAACTGCTGGGTGAGATAATCCATTGCCATGGGATTTACATCTCCATCCCTGGTGGCCAAGTGATGCTGTCTCAGGCTGACATGGTGTCTGGAGGGTGTATGGGATTAGAGGCTTCAGCTGAACCTTGGCAAGACTGAATTGGTCTTGGGTGTCTATGGGTTCTGGATCTGGGACTTTAAGTCTGGAAGAGGTGACACTGCCCCAGTCAGACCCTGTGTGCAATCTGGGGGTTCTCCTGGACTTGTGACTCCTGCTTGAAGAACAGGTGGCAGTTGTGGCTAGGAGGGTCTTTGTGCAATGTCATGCTGTGCGTCACTTGTGACCTTTCCTGAACCAGGAGTCCTTATGCTCAGTCATTCAGGCCCTCATCATTTTTTTCATTAGAGTATTTCAGTGTGATCTATATGGGGCTATCCTTGAAGAGCATCCGGAAGCTACAGCTGATGCAGAATGCAGCTGCATGGATGATTTTAGGGGCCCAAAAAACAGGCAACGTAACATCTTTATTCCATGAGCTTCATTAGTTTCTGGTTTGCTTCTGGGTGCAATTCTAGGTGTTAGTTTTGACCTTTAAAGCCCTTCATGGATTGAGACCATGTTATATGAGGAACCATCTTTCCCCAGTGGGGATGACCTACCCCACCAGATCCAGCAGAAAAAACCTCCTTTGGATCCCGTCAGCCAAGGAATTTTGGCTGGTGGGGTCCAGAAGAAGACCCTTTTCTGCTGTAGCTCCTGTTTTGTAGAACATCCTACCCCCAGAGGTATGGTCTTCACCCACTCTTGCAGTCTTCCAGAAGAGCCTTAAGAAGAGCCTTGCTCTGCCAGCTGGCTTGAGGCTCAATATGGGTGCAATATCTTGGAGGTGGTTAGTGGCTTAGTATTGTCTTCCTCCCCATATATGTATTTCTGCTTCTCCTCTCTCCATCTGGCTGTCTCTTGTACTTCTTTCAACTTTTTCATAACATTTTCTCAGACTGCACAACTCTTGTCAGAATCACCAAGAATATTTTTTGCCACTGTTCACCTTTGATGTAATACATTTGGGGTAAGGAAGGAGAGAATATGAATAATTTTACATTCAATCCCTTTATATATGTAATATTGATAAATGGTATGTATGTACTCATTGGTTTTTTGAATACCTATTATCTTCCCATTAAGGTACTGTATCAGGGGCAATCTTCATTAGAAGGATTATATGTGGGGGATAAGGGCTTTTCATTGACTTTTTTAACAAATTGCTTTTCATTTTTTTTTAATTTTCTTGAATGAGTTTTTCCCTTTAAAATATAAAAGTTTGTTCTAAAATAAACATGCTAAAACATGTTTATGAAATAAATATATGCATTGTTCACAATAACTGCAGAACTTTGGTCTGATCTCTGTGCACAACAAGGGGAATGATGGCCTAGTGTTAAGACATTGGGCTTGTTGACCAGAAGGTTGTCAGCCTGAGTTGAAGACCCAGGCGCCACATAATGGGGGTGAGCTCCTGTTATTTGCTCAAGCTCCTGTCAACCTACTAGTTCAAAAGCATGTAAAAATGCAAGTAGATAAATAGGTACCGCCTAAATTGGTGGGAAGGTAACAGTGTTCTGTGTACCTTGGCATATAGTCATGCCAGCCACATGACCATGGAAGTGTTTTCAGACAATGCTGGCTCTTTGGCTACAACTGAAAGGAGAACCTTTACCTTTACTTTTTTACTGTGCACAACAAAAATATAGGAGAATAAAAAAGATGGCTCTGTGGTGGTATAGATCAGTTGACATATAAGCCCATAGTTGTAGATTAATCACATTCAGTCACTTCTACATCTTTGTGAATTAATGGACATCAATTCTCTAGGATTGCCTGTCAATAATTGCTTCTTTGAGTTCTTGCAAGCTTACAGTATGCTTATGTCATCAATCATGGTGCCTGCTTGCCATGTATGTGTGGGTCTCTTTTTTCTTGCCTTTGATTTCCCCCCCAAGGATCAAGATTTCTCCAGTGAGTTTTGTTTTTGCATTATATATCCAAAATATTGCAACTTTAGCTTTAATATTAGTGCTTTCAGTGAGCAGATTGCTTTTACTTCATCTAGTTTTTTTTTTCCTGGCAATTCAAAGAATTCTCAACCATTTTCTCGAGCAGCATGTTTCAAGGGCATCATTTTTTCTTTGTTCAGCCTTTCTAATGGGTCCAGTTTTCATAGGCAAGCTGGAGAAAAAAATATCCTTTAGAATATATGCCTCTGTTGTCGGTATTATACTTTGATAGTTTATCTAGATCTGCCAAATAGCAGCTGTCTAGTCTATGAGCATACTCACTATCCTTGTGAATTGTTGAACTGAGGAAGATAAAGTCTATTGCTACTTCAATTTCTTCATTTATTTGCACTGAGTGGCATTTCCTTTTAGTATTATCCTTATTTTTTTATTATGTTTGGTAGCACAGTCAGCCAGAGTTTTAGACTGAATTTGGCATTTTTATTTACCTATACAGTCCTTCCCAAGGACCTGCGATAGGCAGATGTTATTTGTGGGTGTTAGAGGTATTGACACAGGATATAAGCTGTTCCAAATAATTAATTTTGCAATTAACTAACAGTGATTTTGTCACTGCTGATGGTATTCAAGGGGTGCTTGTCATGTCATTGTTTGTAGTCAGTCTGCATTCTTCTTGCAGCAGCTAATTAGGTAGTCCACAGTTTCTTCATTTTTTGACAATTTTCCTGCTCTTAGTCATTGTCAGGTCTTATTGTTACCTATTTTGCCTGCTTGTTTCTTTTTCCTTTTGTTTTAATATACAGGCCATATAGTGAGAAGGGGAGGTCTGGAGCCAGGGTTGGAGTCAAGATGAGATCCCTGAGTCCCACAGAATGGCAATGTGGCTGGCTACCATACTAGTTGATTCAGCAGCAGGCCTGGTGGTTGCAAGTGGCAACAAACTGGTGAGGGCAAGAGGATTAGCAGGCTTGGAGTCATCAGAGCTTCACGGGGGTGAAAGATGGAATGGTGGCATTGTTGACAGCTGATTCAGCAGTCTGGAACTAGTAGTGGCAACCAGTCAGTGGTGGTTGTAGCAAGTACAAAACTAAGCATTAAATAATAATACTGGCTGGTGAAACGAGTTGATTTGGAAGAACCAGTGTTCTTGGAATAGCTGAAGCCTGTTTGGTAGTTGTGCAAACAATTTGAACCCTACTTACTAGATAGATGATGGTGACAGTGGAGGCAGTGGTGGAAGATTAGAATTATCAGCTAATTATCTAATTATCCAAGAAACCTAAAAGAGTGGAAGTCAGGACTGGAGTTGGGACAAACCACTGGTACCCTTTACTGCTTGGGATAAATGTGAGCCCCATGTTGTTATCAGAACTGCAGCAATAATGACCAGACCAACAGCCTGGCAGTGGTAACTTAGAATTATCAACAGAAGAGTTGATACTGTGGTAGAGACTGGAGGCAGATGATACATTGATGAGGGATAGAGTTTGAGGTCTACCCAGTCAGGAGCCAACCTCTAAGACATTGTTCAGGACTGACTCTGACTGATAGGTTGGGGGTTCCCATCCATAACCTGAGTGAGATCGGGTGGTGGATATAAATGAGCTTAGGTCCTCCTGTCACCTGGTGAGAGACTAACTCAGGAGGAGTGTTCATGGGGGGAGTGGCTGGGCAGGGCCCTGCTGGCTCTTAAAGTGGAAACTGAAGTACTGTGGGTGGCCTCTTTCCCTTATTTCGTCCCCTTGAATGCTTGTTGGTTGTGCCTGAATTAAGGAGATGGTGGATTTGTCCACCCTTGAAGGAAGGAGACTGGGTGGGAGGATCGCCTCAAGACATTTAGGGTGGGACAGATTATTTTGGTGGTGACAGGCAGGGGTTGCTACAGGAGCCAGACAACAAGCTTCTTCAGGGGAAGTTGTCTCCAATTTTGGTATTGGTGGCACATTCCAGCCCTTTAAACTCTTTCCGTGTTCCTGGAGAGCAGACCCTCAGAGGCCCTGAAGTTTGGCTGCTTCTGGGGAATGCCAGGTCTGTAAATAATAAGGTTCCCCTTATCTGCGATATAATTAGGTAAGAACATACTAACCTGGAATACATCACTGAAACTTGGCTGACTCTGGAAGGGGTAGTCCCCCTCTCTGAGATGTGCCCAGCCTGATTTAGGATTTGGCACCAGCTGAGACCTCAGGGCAGGGAAGAGAGTGTATCAATTGTTATCTGGGAATCTCTCTCTTGGCCACCAGGGGCCATGCTCCTCAAGCATCTGGATATGAGATCCTGAGACTTGGCTTATAGGATTAGTTGGGATTGTTGCTTCTGTACCAGCCACCTTGCTGCATAGCAACATCCCTGCCTGAGCTGCTGAAGGAATCTCAAGATTGGCAGTTAAGCTTCCCATGCTTATAGTCCTGAGGGACTTCAATCTGCCATGTCTGGGTATGGCCTCAGAAGAACTTCATGGCCACTATGATGGTCATGGGCCTATCTTAGCTCATCCATGGCCCGACTCAAGACAGTGAACACATGCCAAATATAATTTTGTCATCAGAGCAATAGCAATGTGATCTGGTGGTGGACATGGCTTTATCCCCTCCCTCATGGTCAGACCATGCCATGTGATTTACTCCTATACTATCCCCCTCCACAGGGAGGCTGGGCTGATTTGAGTGCTCCACCCTTGGAGACTGATGAATCCAAGTGGTTCCAAAAGGAACTGGGAGATATCCTGGAGGTCTTGCTGCCAGGCCTTGGGTACAGCTTGGAATCTAAAGATGGCCATAGCCTTGGATAGGATCTCATCCAAGTGGCCTCTCTTTACCCCATATGCCTGTCACTCCCCTTACAGATGACTGTGAAAAAGTCCAAGAGACAGCTAGAGCTTCACTGGAGGAAGACAAAGAGTGAATCTGACTGAACACAGATTAGAACTGCCATTAAGTCCTACCTTGTAGTAGTAAGAGTAGCAGAGCAGTGATTCTTTTCGCTTATTATGTCCATACAGTGTTACCCCGAAGACTTGTTTAAAACCATTCATTCTCTCCTTGGACAGGGGAGCACAGGATCATCTTCAGGGTCAATCAGAGGAGTTTGTGGAACACCTGAGGGAGAAAGTTGCTCAGATTCACTCCCAGTTGGACTCTATGTGTATAGCAAGTCCAGTGGACATCCCTGGGGGAGGGGTCTTGCCCAGTTATTTGGGAAAGGTTTAATCCTGTTGAACATGAAGAAGTGGACAGGATCCTTGATGTTGTCAGGCCAATTTCCTGTCAATTGGATCCTTGTCCTCCTGGTTGGTGAAAGCCTCCAGACAGTGACTTCCAGGTGGTTACAAGCAATGATTAATTTTCCAATGCAGGATGGGACATTTCTGGGATATTTTAAGGAAGCCCTGGTATGCCCATTACTCAGAAAATCATTTCTTGAACCTACCTATATGGACAACCTTCATCCAGTCTCCTACTTCCAATTTTTGGGGAAGATGGTAGGTATCCTGACAGCTTCAGAAGATCCTGGATCAAATGGATTATATGGGACCTTTTCAGTTCAGTTCCAGACCTAGTTATGGGCATAAATGTCATTGATCATGCTTATGGACAATCTCTGGTGAGAGCAGGATGGGGGTAGTTCATCCAACCTATCTCTACCTCATTTCTTAGTGGCTTTCAGTACCATCAACCATGGTATCCTTTCGGGCTATTTGCAAGAAGTGGGACTGGGCAGAGCAGTTTACACTGATTCAGCTCCTTTCCGCAAGATCAGTCCCAATCATTGTTGAGAGGGAATGAGAGTCCTATCCCACAGCTGCTGTTTTGTGGTGTGCCACAGGCTCAGTAGTTTCTCCACTCCTTTTTAATATCTACATGAATCAGCCGGGTGAAATCATCTATCACCATGGGATGTGGTATCATCACTACACTGATGATACACTACTTTATATCTCCATTCCAGGTGACTCAAGTGTTGCTGTAACTGGAGGCTGTGAGGGTCTGGATGGGGACAACAGGCTTCAACTGAACAATGGTAAGACTGAGTGGCTGTAGGTGTAAGGGACTATGAATTTTTGGGGTTTAATATCTTTCATTCTGGATGGGATAGTATTACTTGACCAAGTGCACAACTTGGGGTTTCTCTTGGACTCATGGCTCCTGCTCAATGAGCAGGTAACAATTATGGCTAGGAGAGCCTTTGCACAACTTGGCATTGTACACCAGTTGCACTTGCACCTGGACTAGAAGTCCCTATGCTCAAACACTCAAGCCCTAGTCATTTTCCAGCTGGGCTATTGCAATGTGCTCTACATGGGGCTATTCTTGAAGAGCATCCAGAGGCTACAGCTGATGCAGAGTGGAGTTGCGCAGACAGTTTTTGGGTCTCTAGATTGACCCATGTGACATCATAGTTGCATGAACCCTGAATTTGAGGTTCAATTCAGGATGCTGGTTATGACCAATAAAGCCCATCATGCAATGGGTCCAGGTTATCTGAGGGACTAGCTTACCACAATGGGTTCAGCTCATCCTACCTATGCTTGCAGTGAGAGCATGCTTTGGATCCTGTCAGCCAGAGAATTTTGGCTGGTGGGCTCAGATAAAGGGCCTTTTCTGCCATGGTTCCTGCCCGATGGAACATCATGATGCCCAAGGTGAGATTGGCTCCCATTCTGATGGCCTTTCATAAAGGACTAAAAAATGGCATGTAGGTTAACCTGGGGCCAGGGCACCTTTGTATCATCTTGGAGGTAGCTGTCAGATTGAAGTTCTCACTCCATTTTAGCTTCCCACCATCTTGTTTATTCCTTTTTAGTATTTTTACCTTATTTATTGCTGTGGTACTTTTATTATTTTATGATTTTATTGTAAGCTGCCCAGAGTCATTGTAGCGAAATGAGTGGTGTGTAAATTTAATAAATAAATAAAAAGTGAAGGGAGGAATCCTCATCCTTCTGATCTTACTTCAGGTACATAGCAAAATTGCAAAATAATTTGCAAAACTTTCTCAAAAAGGCAACTGGACTTTTATTATTTGATGTAATCAGAAAATGTTTCATCTTCTATCCAGGAGACTTTCTCAATTCCACGAGGAAGGGAAAGAGGTGGCAAAAATATGGCAGGAAATAGACACACATCTGAAAAAGTTCTCATATAAAAGGCCAACAGAGTGAGAATGCTAAGCAATATAGATTAAGAGATTAGTTCTGCCCTTTGGGGTCAGCACAATACACATCAGAGAGGGGTGGAAACAGTTTGTGAAGATGAGACAAAGGTACATTGTAAACAGAAGACAATTTTTGTCTATCCCCCCCATTAAGGGGAGGATTTAATGTGTCTACATAAATAGCTTCTTTGATTTCCCTGAATAACCAGTTAGTTTCCTTGTCCAGAATTGGGAATCTGCAACCACCAAAGGAATGTGTGTAAGTGTCTGTGTGTATTCTTGCCACCTTTTCCCTTTCCTCATGGAACTGAGAACTATCTCCTGGATAGGAGATGAAGGATCTTCCAATTAGATCAAATAATTAAAAATCTAGTTGCCTTTTTGAAGAAGTTTTGCAAAATTTTCTTGCAATTTTGCTATAAATCGTGACCTGGATTAATGAGAATATACGTAGACATACTTCTGATATATTATTTCATGGAAGTAGATGAAAAGAAATTGCCTCGATGCTGCATTGATGTTACCAATGCTATTGATTTCACCTTGACAGGAGATTGGATTTGATAACTTTTCCAGGTCTTTCAACTATTTTTCATTTTATTGTTCAGTAAAATAGTGATTCCATAATTAGAAATGATTACTTTTTGAGAAAAAAATAAGGAAGTCAACTGGAAGAACTAGATAAATTCATTTTTTGTCTTTTATGTTATTAAACACTAGTGGAAAATTCCTCAGCTGCAATATTGAATATTATTGATGTTAAAGAAGCCACTTAGATTATTTTGAAACTGAAATGATGTTAAGTAGCATGGATGTATGGCTGAGGACCAAACTAAGAGATGTATCAGTCTGTGGGTTGATTGAAAGTCTCTGAATATAAAATGTAGAAATAGCGACATCATCAGTTATTGTTCCCTGTATATAGAGAACTTCACAACCTAAAGTAAATAACCGCATATCTTGGCATTTGGGGAGTTAAATTATAACTCAATAACTTTATGACTGAAACTTCTTATTCTGGTCAACTGATAAAGAGTAATTACCACTGCATGTTATCTGCTAAATGATACAGAATCATGCTGCAAGTCATCTATTACTGCCAGTGATATTAAATAGTCCTGCATATGCAAACCTACAATCAAATGCTGTCAAAATCAAATACATCAGTGAATTTCAAAATGATGTTCCAAGAAACCCGATTCTTCAAATAAATTGTTTAATTGAAATTAACCTAATTTTTTTAATTCCAGAAGGTGTCCCAGAGTGCATATTCTTAAAGAAATACAATAGTAATAGCTACTTCTCCAGTTTCATCTTTGGATCATCAGCACTAGGCTACATTCAGTCATGGTGGAAGATGCAACAAGATGGCCTGGTGGCCAATATGATCAAGGAAAAATTATAATCTCTGAAATGTAATGGAAGGAATGAAGGAAAATAGGTTGTGATCCTAATACTAAGCTACATACATGAGAATCTGTTTAAAAGATTCTTTTTTCCTCATGACAAAAATAAGTGTTACACTGTTTCTTCTGAGATCCATCAGTCTATTATTTTTACAATATGTCTGAATTCAGTAATAATGTTTAGAATACAAGGTATATCAATAACAACCTGAATGAATGTTTAAGCAAACAAATAAACTGTAGAATACTCAGCTTCAAAATTCAAAGAGAAATATTTTCAGAAGAAAATTAACAAGAAAATGCTTTCAACTTGATTTATGTGTTATCAGTAAAGCAATACTATAGTTATTTTCCCTTCTGAGATTTGGGAGGATGAGAGCCTTGTGGATCTTTTTATCTCCTGCTTGATTAATTTCTAAGAAGACCTTAAGCCTTCCTGTATAATTGATTAAATTGTGAAACTGCTCTATTAAGATAATTCAGAAAGCTTTGTGCACATTCCCTTAAAACCTTGTCATGTTGTAGATGGGGTACTGCAACTCATCCTACATGGGATTGCCCTTGAAGATGATCAGAAGCTTCAACATATTAAACAACTACTCAGGTACTTATGAGCACATCATAACTTATCAGTGAATCATTACTAATCTTCACTGGCTGTTATTTAGTTTCTGGGTGCAATTCAAGGGTGCTAGTTGTCACCCTTAAAACCTTGAATGAAAGCTTTTTCTGTATTGAATGTCTGCTCAGTTAGATTGGGTAAGGAAGGTCATCAAATGTCCTCTTCAGAGGAAATACCATCAATATGGGAACCAACATTGTTCAAAGATGCTTCTGTGATCATGTGGCTAACATGACTATATTCCAAAGCACATGGAACACCAATTACTTTCCCACCAATCTAGGTGGTATCTATTTATCTACTTGCATTTTGCATGTTTTTGAACTGTAGGCAGGAGTTGGGGTGAATAAGGGGGGCTCACCCTGTTACATGGTGCATGGGTCTCAAACTCAAGCTGCCAACCTTCCAGCCAACAAGCCCAGCATCTTAACCACTAGGCCCCTAGCTCCCGTGCCCCCTTCTGTATACAAACACACCTCTGTCTCTATATCTCTATCTATCTCTATCTCTCTATATTTATACATCTATCTATACTTTATTTTAAAGTTGTGAGCTACCCAATGTTATGCACAATATATATTTATATTCCTGACATTTATTTACCTTTCTATGTATGTCATACTTCTTGAAATCCAGCTTTGGATATCTGCATCTTTTCTTCTTCCCCAGCCCTACAATAGATTTTAATCAGTGCACCACAGTGCAGAAAAGCAATATGATTGTCTGAAGGATTGCCTATATGTATGGTGTTTAAATTATGCACCCTCACAGTACTAAAGTTTACTACTCACAGTAGTAAAGCATTATGCACAAATACATCTTCATGCTATTCTACTGAAACCCCCATACCATTATTAAAGTTTATTGTTGGTTGATCATTATAGTGCTTTATTACAAATACCTTGGTAATCTTTAGGGCCAAAAAGATTCAAAGGAACTGACAGCTATAAGAAACAATATACAAAGGGTCCTCTGTGTGTGTGTGTGTATAAAATTACAGCTACTAAGGATTCCTAATTCAGATTCACTACAGAAACCTCCAAAGGAAAATTCTAATAAGCAACATGTTTGATTCATTTTTCATTCTTAAATTGCACTGTGCAGAAAAAGCTTCAGAGCCTGCAATGTTGGTATAAAATGTGAGTCTCTAAAACATGTGGCTCAGCTTTCATGTGAATTCCCTCTGTTGTACTCACCAGCCAAATGGCTTGTCATTACAGCAATCTTGTATGGAAGGATTTTTTTTTTAAACATAAGCTTGCATAGGGAAAAGAAGGGCACTCTTGTCACATAATTGTTTAATGCTAGCTATTTTTATACCAACACTGCAGCTTCTGAAGTGGCTAAATGCTGTGTACTTAAATGGGAACATTTCAGCTCAACACAAAGTGCTGTATTCCCTTCTGTAAACTAAATTAATTGGAATAGTTGAATAGCCCATTCATTTTGGTCAACTGAAAAATATCATTGGTAAAAGGAAATAAACTATTGATATATCAAGAGGTGAAATATCATTTTTCAAGCAATAAGAAAAACACGATGGGAAATAAGTTAGGGTTGTTTTTTTAATGTTCCTTATCCGTTTCTTAACTCTGTTCACAATTTGCTATCCCTTATGAACAAAGTGAAGCCACTCTACGTTCAAACAGTAAAGAGGACTGGGTTTAACCTTCATATGAATTTTCTCTATTTTGGTTTTTCATCTTCTATGAAAATCTATGTAAATCTGACAGCTTGATTCTGCACAGAATTAATTAATTCCCTTCAGTATTTGATTGTATGTTGAATAATGCTGACCTTGATTTAGGTCCCTTTACTTTTCTCCTCTATATTGCATTTGTTCCCTGTTGCTTCCCCAAGTCAAATTTCTGTCCTTACTGTTTGGCTGCTATTCATTTTTCTGCCTGACTTCATTACACTGTCAACTAATAGCTAGATACACAACACTGATGTCTCTCTTAGGTTTTGCATCACAGCAACAGTACATTTGCTTACAAGATAGTCTCTGGTTTAGAGATCTTAGCTTGCAAAGAATAGCTTCCTAGAGGGAAAATAGGGCTTTAATGGCACTTGCGGCTTATGGTCTAAAATTGTCTGAACTGACTGCAATTGTGTCATTTAGCAGGGAATGTTTCAGTGTGATATGGACATGACTAAGCTTTGCAACCTAATCTATTTTTTTCTTTGTTTTATTAAAGGAGTTTTATGAAAGCCTCTGTTGATAAAAGCTATGACAGATGGTACAGATCAGTATTTATGAGTGTTTCTGGTATCAGCCATATAAAGTTGACCAGATCAGGAAACAAGCACC
>JANHZU010002217.1:52084-64477 GCA_032468055.1 Acrochordus granulatus | reverse complement strand
GCGGTCCTTGTTAACCCGGGCGACGACCGAGCCGGTATGGATTTCTGTAATTTACTTCTCATATTTTTATAAGGGGGGAGACACTCTTCGTCTGACTCCTCTGATGATACCTGTCCAGGATGGTTGAACCTCTGGCAGAGCTCTCATCATCATTAGAGCACACAAGCCCCCCAACCACAGCAAGATGGTGTAAATTTGTTAAACTTAAAGCTCCACAAATCTTTATGCTGCTGTCCCTGAAAAAGTCCAATAGTTCTTCTTGAAGATGCTGTCATGAACTGACATTATGTATTATATAGCCATAAACAGTGTATCCTTCATTGGACTGTCATAATAACCATAAAAGCAAGACTTTTCAGAAAGACACTTGATGATGTATATGATAGGTGTTGCATCAGATTTATTGATTATAACTACATCAATTGGTTTTTGTTCTCAGTTTTAATATTGTAAGCTGTTCATAATCTTTAGAAATTTACAATGGAATAGCATGCAAATTGGAAAAAGGAAGGGAAACATTATTTTGTATTTTGGTGTCATCTATTAGATTTTAATTTATAATATCTCCACACTTACAGATAACTCTGAAGAAATACTTGCAATGTAATTATTCTATTTCATGTATTTTGTGATCTATAACAGGTTGGAACAAAATACATAAACTATTTCTTCAGTCTAAGAAAAACTCCACTAACTCCAACTGGATGATTGAGAAATCTTCACCTACGTATTGCTACACATTTTAGGGTAGTATCCCTGAAGCTAATGTAGGAATATGAAAGGATAGTAAGAAAGGAGGAAGCAAGCATTTAACATCTCTCTGGCTACTTCTATCCCCTTATGGTCCACCTAAGGAGCCTATTCAGGTTAGGCAGAAGACATAAATGAGGTTCCCTGACCAACTTTTTTCTTAGACTGAAGAAGCTGCTTGAACAGCAAAAGATTTCTAAGACAAAAGAAATGAAGTCGCCATGATTAAACCTCCAGATAACTAACTCCACCTTGATGGCTAAGACATCTTCACCTACTTAGAGTCACCTTGTATCTTGGCCAATGAATATCATTGGAATGGGTTGGATGAATCTGCCATCTACATATACACAGCTTGAGTTCCACATAACTTTTATTTTAATATTTACAGACTTCCTCAAATGGTAGTTTCCAGATAATAAATGCAATTATAATTACTAACCGTCATATTTACAGTGGAACCTCTGCAAGACTAATTTGTTCTGGAATAATGCTCTTAGTCTGAATTACTCTTAAACTGAAGCAAGGTTTCCCATAGGAAACAATGTAAAGTTGGATGATCTGTTCCATGCCCCAAAAAAATATTCACAAAAAAAATCATTTTAATGGAATTTTTATAGAAACGATTGTCCCTAATATCTGAAACAAGTAACAATGATTAATGTACAATATAAAGCAGAAATAGAACAAATTAACCAGCACTTATGGATCCGCTCTGAGGCAGATTCTGGCCATCGGCTGCTGCTAGGCTGGCTTTTGTCTGGCAACCCCTGTTGGATCAGGAGGATCCGCTGCCACTGCCACTCAATGGAAAATGACATTTTTCCTTTTTCCTCAGTAATGTCTTTCCAGGGTCTTTCCTGGGTAGTTTCCCATCATAATCTGCCTCTGTGCAATGAGAGGGGAGAAGAGATGGGCAGGTGGGGGATGGGCTGGATGGTGCTGGGAGAGCGTGTATGTGTGTGAGAGAGAATGAAAAAAAAAACCTTCCTTATGAATATGTAGCTCTCAGAATAAAAATAAATGCTGTACATCGATATTGCATCTTCCAACATTTTCACACAACTGTATTTGACTTTATTGAGCCCAATCCTGAGGCAGGCAAATATATTTAAATATTAATTAAGAATAACTGAGAAGCTTTTCATGGCAACAATTCAGTAATATTTAGGTATTATATTTAGAGAAAGTTTCCAGAATGCTTACCATTATTTTTCAAATTCAAATATGGATCACTTTTTCAAAAGTAGTAGGAAAACAAAACAACCATTGCTTGCTATTAATTTGATACAATAAAATGGTTAGACTTATGGCTGATTCATACAGCAGATTGTGCAAATAAAAAAAATGGAAGAGAAGGCCTTTATGATGCAGTCATATTCGCCTCTGTTAAAGATAAAACTTCTGCCTTTGAAGTTTAAAGTAATTGCTTTAATCAAAAGAAGCTGAAATAAATAGAATATGATCATTACTAAATTGGTTCCAGATGGAACACAAAGCTCCTTTAGTTCTGAATTATGCAGAACTTGTTTGAAAGAGATAGGAATTCTTTAATAAAAAGATGACTGGCAATCCTTGTGGTGTTCAAAGACTGCTGCAATCATCAGTCTTGGGAAAAGAAGGAAAGTGCCTTGTCTCAAGAGAACAGGATCACCTGCAAAGCTGGGTGGGGTTAAGATTAAAAAAACTAGGTTTGGGGCATTTTTGGGAAATTTTTTTTTTCCTCTCCAAATCCCAAGTATATTCTGGTACATTGGCTTGCTATACATTCTCCTCTCAACTCAATTATTCCCCGCTGAGAGCAAAAAAATGGTGGAAATATGACTTAACCAAGCATACCATCCATCATTCTGGTCCTCCAAAGATCTGGAGGAAAACCTCATTATTTCTCCAGTCCTCTAATATGGATCTCTCTCTCCCACAAGCTCTGACTTGGATCCTGGGATCATATTAAATGCATCTTGGAAGACACCATCAGTTAAAATAGCCTGGACAATATATACTCACTTGATCTACAAAACCTGAGAGATGAAGTGGAATGTGTTGAGGTATTGAACAGGCAAAGAGAGAAGGTGAAACTTCATGTAGTCTTGTAAACCTTAAGGTAAACATCTGTTCTCTGAAATCAAGAACAAATAATTTGCCATCTTTCAGATATGTTTCACTTTCTGCAATCATTTGCCTTTGGCCATGATTTGTAAGGTAATATTATAACTGTACTATGTTATTTTAATAAAAAATAATTTTTGTTAATCATAATGAAAAAAAAATCACAGATGCACTAATATGTTTTCCAGTCACCGTATTAAGGGAATCTTTTCATTGATATCTGAAATTTCCAACCAGTTTTATTTCACTTCTGAATCTGCCAAAGAATTCTAGGAACATTAGCTTTGATTTTAGCATTCAAAATGTACAAATTGCTTTTCTGTTGTTTTTCGGCACAAGCAATTCAAAACAGCTTCATACATTAGATTATTTTTTTAAGATCCCCATGCAAATATTAGATTCCCAACAAAGATGGCCATATAATGTAAGATTTAACTATGTGTAGCTTTTGCAGCTAGCCATGAGTTTGTGGATCTACTTTCTCTTACAGATTTGTCAAGCAGAAATTTCTTCAAATCTTTTAGAATTTATATCAAATAAGTCTGTGACCCAATAGGTCCCTAGCACGCTAGCTTGTCAAAGCCAGCCAAGAATGACATAAAACAATCCTACTAAAATTCAATTCTTTATCTGCTTACATCCAGTAGTAGAATCTTGCTATATTACTACTCTTACCTTAACAAATATACCTTGATGGATTCTAGGGAGTGGCTATCCTGACTCTCTTGCTCTGTCTCTTATCCATTACAGGGCTGTGCTACCTCTTGTCTTGCTCCCCTAATTGGAAAGTACTCCCTTCTTCCTGAGAAACTGCCACTGCACCATACTCTATCATACCATCTCCCACTCCATAGGCAACATTCTTCACATGGTTAGGAAATTCAGGAGTTGAGATCCATACATCTTCAAACCGTTAAGATTGAAAAACACGAAAATGTAATTCCGTCCTTCCACTGAAAATCTAATAGGGAAAAAATCCAAGTATCTGATATAAGTCCTTAATCCTGCCTTCTGAATGAGATCCCCTCCCCTCTGGCTCATGCACATTTGTAGAACTGTGTATGTCACAAAGTTCTACAGCTTCTTAGACTTGTCCTTAATCTTGGGATAGATTACCTCCTTTCTGGAATCAGAGTCTTAGTACTGATTTTCTTCCTGATGCCAAGTTGTCTACAAGAAGCTTCTTTGTTGCTTCTCTTAATTTTTACCACCATTGAACTAAACATCTCTGAAGATCCTATTTCTTAAGCTTCTGGCCTCTTCTACTTACTTGCCTGTGCAATCAGGATCAATTTAATTTTCTTATTTCTCAACTTTCTTATTGCTCAAGGCTACTATATTGTTTACTTTTCTGAATTATTTTTGAACTCCATATCTGATTTTAACAAGTGAAAAAATGGCTACATTTTATGATGTGAAATTACAAATTGAAATGGGATCATTAAAGCATGGTTTCAATCACAGTCATATATATCTTCCCCACCCCCAAGGATGTTATGTTTTCACTATGTTTTTATTATTTTAATAATAAAACATATTATTTATGTTAATAAAAGGGGAAAAAATCAAGATGACTGTTAATAGTGGTAAATATTTTTAAAAAGATATTGCTCAGTAATGCACAGAAAAGCTGTATGGTCCATGTTCATTATAAGTCTTTGATATGACTATTAGCTAGGAATTCTGGATTAATAAATAAAATGTATGCTCTTGCATAATCCCTGACCAAGTATTTGTTCTTTGCAAATAAACCAGATTTGATAATTGAATAAATAAATCCAAGTTAAATTCCACTTATGATTGAGGGTTTTTAGTGTTAACCCTAATCCAAGTTTTAGATATATTAAACCATTTCTACATATTTTCTGACACATATGTTTGTGTCATATTTATTTTCTGACACATATGTTTGTTTCTGACATACTGTGAAGAGGAGCTGAACTGGCTACATTGTGAATGTTTATACTATAATTTAATCTTCCTGTAATGTGTGAATGTGACCTGCAGAATATTTTTCAGATAATGGTAACATCTAAGAGATGACGCCACAGAGTTATTTTCCCTTATTGGTATCATTTGGAGCAGTAAATACTTCCATTTTTCTGTTATTTTTGTTATTAAACACAACAAAAAGTTCAGAAGAAATTCTGTAAATGATGAACTCAGGATCTGCCTGTCCATCAGCAGGATAACACTGGCTAACTAGGATCACATTTTGTCTGTGAGGAGAAGCTGGCAAAACAAAACAAAAAAGTTACAAATAGAACTTGGCTGAAAATGAGTTGCGGAGACAAAAAAAAAATCTAGAAAAGGATATTCCTGTAAAAGAGTAGCCAAGCAGCTTAGTTTCCTCTAAACTCTGCAATCTTCTTGGACAACTGACCTTTCTGGATAAGTAATATTAAAAGAGCACTTGCTATTATTCAGGAGGTAGAAAAATTCTGGAAGCCATGTTATGCATGCTTTCCCTATCTTGTTCCCGCTAAGCATTAGCCAGAGGAGTGCTATGGCTCAGTGGATAGAACATTGATGATTGGCAAGCCCAGGTTTGAGACCCAAGTACCGCATGACAGGGTGAGCTCCTGTCACTCGCTCCAACTCCTGCCAAGCTAGCAGTTCAAAAGCATGCAAGTTAGAGTAGATAAATAGGTACCATTTCAGTGGGAACAATAGCAGGGATGTGAAAGGAACCCCCAGTTGGGTGTCCCCCAGGCAACAGTGATGTGACCGGCTAATCCTCTCAACTTGAAAGTGACTTGAAAGGTGCTTCTGATATGAGTGCAGCAGCATTAGCCTTCTTCTGTCTGAAACAATAGTGACCTGCCTGAAAGATGCACATGAACCAGACTCCTTAGGCAAGACATGGTATCATAAAGTGAGCCACTGAACATCTGTTAAAAATGGAGGGATTCTCAGACAGAGGGTATCTGCAGCTGCCCAAGTAGTCACCACTTTCTTCTTCAAGTACTTTTCAAAGAAAGACATCTGAAGAATTTGAGAGACAGAAAAGAGGCTGTCCCAAGTGTTTTGCCTGTTTAATACTTGGAAATTTTGAGAAACACATTCATTTTTTTTTATTTATTTATTAAATTTATTCACTTCCCAGCTCACTAGAAGCGATACTGTGCTGCTCACATACATTATAAACCCAGTGAATTGTTGCTTGTTTTGGATATCCTGCCAGACCCTATCTGTATGGTTACACTTCTAGATGCTTTTGTTATTTTACTGTCCCCTTTTGGGATATTGTAATATTGCTCTTGTCCCCCTCTATTTAAAATGTAAAATGTCACTCAGTTAAAAATATATGGGCAGTCTGTGCAAGTTTTGAAGAAATGCCAGTGTTCTTTCTATGGCTGTTCAGATTCTGATTTAGAATTCTATTCCATGCTATAAAAACAGTTTGTGAATCATGAAAGATTACATCAATGCCACCAGCAGCTGTGGTGAAGAAGCAGAACAGGAACACTGGGAATTGTGATGATGTATTGTAATGACATTACATTAATTCCTGCTGAACCTATTAACCCATGTCACTGCTCTAAGTCCTTTTAAATTAATGACAAACATTTTAAATTCCTTGGGACTTTTCAAGGAACTGAAAGCACAACGGATGAGAAAGCACAAACCTACTTACAACATCCAGCAAGGTTCAAAGAAGAAAAACATGCAACTTGCATTCATAGGAACCACATGGTTGGAAGGGAACCTCATTGCCCATGCCAGCTTTTGCTTCTATAGTCGCTATAGGACTGCACTGTTAGATTTTTGTACATAATACAACAAAGCCGCTCAGTGTAGCAAGGAATGTAGAATAAGTGCAAAATGTGTGGATGACAAGATCTCAGTTCGGAAGTATTTGCTGCAGCTTCTTGTTCTCAGTAATTAATAAGGTTTTCTTACTGCAGGAAACATAATTCACTTTGTTGTTTGTTATTGTAACAATAACCATGCAGAACTGGCAAATTGAAAAGATGCATTGCTTTTGATACTAACAGCTTTAAAAAGATAGGAGAGGACATGTCATAGGATCAAGTCCTTTTTATAATATGGTAAGGAAATATTTCTCTGTCATCCCTATGCTTTCATCAGGGCTGATTCCAGGTTTGAAGAACCTTCAGATTTACACTGGTATTATCTAAATTAGGGAAAAAAAAATACTGTAGCAGCTACAGAGTGGGGTAAGCTAAGCAGTGTGAAGTGGGACTTCTAAGATCTGTGCTTAGTTTCCAATATGTCTAGTCTAGCATTACAGGTCCTTTCAGTTTGGCTACGCCATAACCCCTCCCACTCTTCTAAGTTAACTGACTGACATGTCCTACTAATGGAGTTGCCCAATCTAGAGAAAAAAAATTGTTCTCACAGTCTGAACTAGATGACATCTGTTTCAGAAGGATGTCCCCTTTGCAATAGCAACAATGATTTCACTATGGGAAGGTTGGACATGGTTGGTTTATTTTTTTAAAGAAAGACATAATGCCCTGGGATTAAGCAGAAATTACAATGGCATCTTAAACCTTGAAGAAAACCTAAGAAAACAGTATAGTAGTGAATACTTCCAGAATCCAACAACTCCTGGAGAGTGAACATATTCGCATCAGACTTGGATTTTATACCTTTTAACTCTAGGAACCTTCACTAAATCAAGTTTTCAAAGCACTTATAAAGTACCACTGCTGAAAAATACCATTCATATGCATTCCTTATGCCTCAAGATTCTGTCTAAAACTTCCTCAAACCATTAAAAATAAACATCACTGATTAATCGCTGTTCAATCTTTCAGATGAAATAATTGTTGCAGGGTTAGACCTGAATTACAGATTTAGTAGCACACTATAATTGTCATCTTGTTGTGCTGTCCTCTTTAAACCTCATAATCGGCTTACGTTTGCTGTCCATATTAAGTTTTGGATAGTATCACACAATGTACAGATAAATTTCTATGTCAGGGCTTGAAAGTATTTGAATAACAGATCTCTCTGAATCATACATGAGCAAAATCTTAGTGGTATTTTCTGGAAAGCTCAAGTGGCTTCTGCATTCCCCCATTACATTCTTCCTAATCTAGTATTTCCTTAATCACTCATATCTCAGGTTTAGCAGACTGCTTGAGATATTACTATTTTTTTTCCAAATCATTAAATCCAGGAGGACTGGTCAAAAAAGTCAAAATGGCAGGCACCACCAAGCAATTGGTTTTGTACATGTGTTGACATTATGCATCTGTATAAAGGGTAAGGCTTCAGATAGAGTAATGACTGCTATCTTGGTTTGGCTTTTCCTCCACGGATGCTACTGGTTGAACATTTTTTCCAAGATATAGTACAACTGTAGGAAGAGAGGAAAATAAACTAGCTTAGGAGATAGTCAAAAAGTTATTCTGAATTTTTTAAAAGTTGAGGTATGGTAGTCTAATGAGGAAGAGAGACAAAGAAGAAAGGGAAACAGAATGGGGGACCTTTTTGATGGAAGAAAGATTAGTCCCAATAAAAGAAGACTGGCTGGCAGCTTGACCAATGACAGAGAACTGCAAGTTTCAGTGAAGCATTTTCACTTTATATTCTTTCCCTGTGACCAAATACTTTTTTTTTCTTGGAGATTTCTATCTGATTTATTATTATTCCCATTCAATACAGTACAGATGGTGATTCCTCTATCAAAATGTGGTCAAATTGTGGCCAGATCATTTTAACTGTTGGCTTTTTCCTCTGAGTCTTTGGCACAATTAACTACCAGGAGAGTTTTCAATCACTTAGAGATCTTTAATTGAAAATAGGTTCTGCACTCCTAGAAGTCTTCTTAGTCCTTTGCCTCTTCATCTTCAACTTTTTAAGAATTGGACAGGGAACAATCTCTGTCTCTGAACAAGACAGACTTGTGGGAAATGAAGTGAAGAAGTGCCTTTACTATTTATACCAAAAATACAGGAAAATTTCCTTTGGTGAATAGAATCTTTGTGTATAGAATCAGCAGGCTACATGTGAGAACTGTGATCCAGATTTGAAGGCAAACATTGAAAGTGGTTGTGGCACCCATTTTACTACCTGCTGAGAATCCCTGAAAGCTGACACATACATTCAGGAAAAGATATTACTGTTTTTACATTACTGAAAGGTGATACATACATATTCATGAAGATCCATATCACATGTTTCCTAGAAACATGTTTCTTGGTGATACATACATATTCATGAAGATCCATATCACATGTTTCCTAGAAACTAGATATCTGAATAATCCCACATATTGTTGCCCTACTCGTTCTATTAGCATTCCTGGTTATATTTATAAAATATCCTTATTAGTTCAATGATCAAGTAGGACTGAGGAAGCTTATCCTTTCACCTATTGCCAGTCTGACAAGATATTATTTCTGGCTCTCTCACTAGGTTCTGCACAATTGCCATATCAATTCATCAATAGTTATTCAGTGCATGCTAGCTGTATTTTTACATTGAGTAGATCAAAATGGTTAACTTTTCTTCTTTGAAGGTTATGCTGTGTTTATGCTCTAAAATTTATTTTGTTTGGTCATGGCTCATAACAATAAAGTTTTTCTATGGATTACACACTGCTCCCTGTCAAAAGGTCTTAATAGAAAAATGCTCCATGTATCTGGGTATGTAGATAGAAAATCCCCTTCCCTTTCAGAAGGAGGCATGTAAAACATAATAATAGAGCCAGAGGAAGATTTCAGTTTGGAAAAATATTAGTCATAATGAAGCAGGTCAAGATGCAGAAGCTGTATGGGGGAATTAGAATCAAAGAAGTTTTTGTGCTGTCTGTTTTTAGGAAATAGCATGGAATCCTATAATGCAAACTCTGATTGAAGGAAATGTACATAATGGTACAATAAGAACTGATATGCTTCTAATGAGCAATGCAATCATTATGATGCCAAGGGAATGATTATCCCTCAGAAGATGAGAAGAACATATACTACCACAAGGCTAGATTAATAAAATGTGGCATATGTTTTCCTTCAGTTGAGCCTGAATTATACTGACTGCTTAGACATGTCTGTAAACTTTCCATGGCAATAGCACAAAAGTGATTTGCCATTGCCTTTTTTGAAGATTTTTTTTTTTCAATTTCTAATTGTTTCTAAGTTGCCTAGCTTTGGGAGGATCAACCAAGCTTACTTTGGACTGCTAGCTGCAGACAAAAACAAGTATCTCCCATAAGAAAACAAAAATGAGAACTCAAGCCATCTGAAATTCGGCATGAAAACTGTACTGAGAAAGGAGATTCCAAAATATTGTACTATTTTGAAAGTACTTCATGTACTACTTTCCTGATTTGCTAAAACATGATATCATAGAAACAGAGAGTCAGAAAGGATGATCAAAGACAACCTCCACTCCCTACTGGAATCAAAATAAAGCATTTTATTTTGAACATATGTAAACAAAGGGCAGCCTATTTATTTCCTAATGCCACTGTGAAACTGCTCTTTCAATTAAGAATGTTTTCCTCACATTCAAATGCAATCTACCTTCCTGAGGCTTAAATCTAATGTTCCATATCCTGCCTTCTGGAAAAATCCAGTAGATGTCCCATCTTTCCTCAGTCAGATTTGAGGTCTGCTCCTACAGAGGGAAGAACAATCTCATTGTAACCTGTCAGCTGTACTATTTTTTGGGTACAGGTTTGTCATGCTTCTAAAACAGTGCAAGACCATTGTTGAGACAAAAAGATCTAAGTTGATGGATGTTCAGAAATGTTCTTGATCAGTGTTTCTCTTAAGCAGTGTTGCTTAAGATGTGTGGACATCTTCATGGCTGGTTGGGAAGTTCTGGCGATTGAAATCCACACCTCTTAAAGTTATCAGGTTTGAGAAACACTGTTCTAGACTATGTTCAGAAACACTTCATGCAAACATCTTCTCACTCCATCGACTTGAAAAGTGGCTAAAGCTCCATGTAGGCACCCATCAGTAGTCTCCTTAAACTGCCTCCCTCATGAATGACAGTGATTGATGGTTGCTTTTTCTGCCAGCATCCCATCCTGGATGGAAGGAGAGATGTAGCTAGAAGAAACCATCAATAAATGCCTGTGAATGATCCTACATTATAACTACATTACTGAGAGCTTGGCTGTTGATGCATTAAAATTTATATCACCATACTTTTTTTTTGCCGGCTTAAAGATGGGAAATGCACATTAATAACACCTTGAGGAAGAGTGCAAACTGAAAGAATGCCTTATGAAATACGTTTTAAAGGAGAGGAGGAACAAATAACCTACCTCCCTTCTTTAGTGTAGTAAAAAGCAAATGTGTTTGACAATTAAATATATGATAATGGAAGGAAATCAAATATTTGTAGAAGGTGAAAGAAATTAGTTTGATTTATATTTTGTTATTTATCTAAAAGGCATTTGCTGTGCCTATAAGTGCAGTGATATGCTGTGGCCTGCACTTTCTTAAATACTGTGTGTGTCGTTCCAAATGAATATGAGGAATAATGACATAGCAAAATGTTTGTAATAAGGAAACATGCTCACAAAAATCTGTAAAAGAAATATGTATATGTTAAAAAAGTAAATTGCAGAGTGATGTAGCAAGAGGACAGAGTTCATAACTCAGAAGGAGATAAATAAATTGAATTTGAGATATTTGTCTATCCTTATCTTACAAGCAACTGGGGGTTGTTGTTGCTCAGTCACGCAGTCATGTCCAACTCTTTGTGACCCCAATAACATGTAGCATGGTTCTTGTTAAACTTAATGACGACCGAGCCAGTATGGATTTCTGGATTTACTTTTCATATTTCTTTGTCTGGCTCCTCTGATGAGATCCATGCAGGATGGTTGAACCTCTGGCTTAGCTCTCATTTTCTTCAGAGCACACAAGCCCCTAACCACAGCAAGGTTACTGGGGGGCAACTGGGGGTAACTGCAGTTCATAACAAGGCAATGACAGTTATTAGATTAAAATAGTGTAATTTTGTCAGAAAACAGAAGTCTTGCAATATTATTGAAACCGAATTAAGCAGATGGAATTTGTCTTAAAATTATTAACTTACAATTTAAAATGTACCTAATTGTTTTTGAGTCATGCAATTTCACTGATATTTTTTTACAGGGCTTCTGACAGCAAGGATTGGATGTGTGAAAGGGAAGAATCTTGCAGGGAAAAAAATCACACTGTGACTGAGGAGAATTACCATTTTGGTTATGTCAAATGCATTTCAGTCAGGCTAAAGAAAGGAAAAAGGCTGCTTTGATATGAACCAATGGGAAACATCCTCATATTATTGTTTCTTTGGGGACTGGAATAATAATAATAAAAAAGACATTCAAAAGATTGAGGTGGAAATACCCGAAGCAAGTGATACATAACCGTGATTGATTTTTTTTAAGACATAGGGTGGGGCCTGGATGGAAGACTACTAGGAAATCTCAAGATTATAATTTAAAAAGTCAAAATCAATTTGGAGTTGTCCATTTTTACATTTAGGTGAGAATATCCTCTTCTGTCCAGTATAGGTAGTATAAATGTACATGGGGATTTTCCTTAATTTTATCCACAC
>JANHZU010002217.1:36293-49155 GCA_032468055.1 Acrochordus granulatus | reverse complement strand
GGCAAACATGAGTATACTCTAGATATATCACTACATTTTCACTTAGATAAACTTGCATATTTCTGAAGCCATAACAAATAATGGGAATTGGTTAAATACTTAAACCTATCAACATTAAATTATGTTTCTTGAAGCCAAGTCAAAAGTTGCTCACTATCCATGTTTGCATTTATGAAGTCAGATGCTTGATGACATCTCTGCTCTGCAATCACAGGGTCCAGGAGAAACAATGTTCCCTTGCATCATCTAAATGGTTACCAAGTTGTGAGACTGTTCTAGATAATTCCAGAGAGAACTTGAGTGCGTGTTATTTCACAATCTGGCATGGAGATAAACAAAGCCAGTCAGCACAGAAATTGATTTGGGGAAAAACTGTCTTGAGAAAAAAATCCGCAATTAAGAGTCTTCTAATTTTATTTTATATTCTGTATTTTTCTCCATCCCCTCTCAACACTTTTAAGTTCATTATCATGACAAGATATAAAAATACTTAATCTGGAAAAGTGATTATTGCTTGAAAAATAATATGGATCGACTACTCCAGTTTTTCTTTTAGGTATCTCAAAGCCATCATTTTTCACACACTCACAAACACACGCGCACACACCCAACTTTGGTATCATTCTTTGCTTTGCAAACAGTAGCCCTCTACTTAAAACCATTCATAAATCTTCTACTTATAACCATTCATTTAGCGACCATTCAAACTGCCATTCAAAGGCACTGAAATGTGACTTATGATTGGTTCTCGCACTTACAACTGTCGCAGCATCCACACAGTCACAAAATCAAAATTTGAGCAAACCAGCATGTGTTTACAACAGTTGCAGTGTCCTGGGGGTCACGTGATCACTATTTGATGAACAAAGTCAATTGGTGAAGCTGGATTCCCATAACAACTACATAATTCAGTAAACAACTGCAAAGATTTGCTTAACAACCATGGCAAAAAAGATGGTAAAATTGGCCATGACTCCTTAACAACTGCCTTACTTAGCAAGGAAAATTCTGATCCCAATTATGAGCATAAGTCATGGACTTCCTGTAGTTGAATTCTCTTCACAGTTGAGAATTAATTCAGAATTCATCTTATTCTACCTATGATGATCTAAAGGTGGTCTTGGTAACATTTGTGACAATTAACTGCACATAAGGCTTTTGCAAAAAGCAAACACTTTTTGTCTGGAGATTATATGCAGCATAACCTACGTGTACATCAGTCCCTTTTCCCCACCGTGTCTTCAGTTGATTCTATTTATACCAGGCCTAATCTAAGACATTTTGCTGTCTCAAATGAGGACAAAGTTGCCCTCTCCTCCCTAAAATGGAAATGTCCCTCACACTGCCTTCTTCTTGAAGCTTACCCTAGCCCTGACATTCGGGGTAGCTTAGCTTTGGGTATGAGGGCTGGTTAATTTCTATCCACTCTCACTCTTCAGCATTTATTGTTTGAGTTGGTCAGCAAATCCTGCCACTTGGAAGAATATCATAATGATGTTAACTGAAAACCTGGCTGCATGGCTGACATGAAGGATGCCTATTTGAGAGGTGATAGATAAGAAGTGGGGCTTTCACTGTGAATCTTTCTCGCGTGTATCATGAAAATTCCTACATTGGTTCACTTTTAAAATATTTGCTTTTTTCATAAAAAGCTATAACCACCTCATTCCAAAAAGATTCTAATATACACAAACAGTAATACTGCCAATGAAGCTTAATCAATAATACAAATATTAGTATACAAACATTAATATGTACTACCATGTGATCAGGCAGAGTGTGCCTTGGTTTTTATTAAGATTGATGATCTTTGATACCTTCGTAGACTTTTCACTACATACTCAGCAAAAAATGTCTATCATGCAATGGCTTCCTGTGCCTTATTTTCTCAATGGTAACAACCTCTCTCTGTGTGTTGATTGCAGTACTGAAACACAGGTGCTTTTTAGTGTGTGTGTAGCATAGAAATGTCTTTCATAAATTCAGCAAAGAGGAATGCTAGTCTTCAATTGTTAATCTCTGCATAAGGCACATTGATTTTAGCACCCTCAGAGGTTAAAAACAGATACCCTTGTGTGTTTCCCAACAAAGAGGCACTTCTGTTTCTGCATCTAATGACAGATACTCAATGTCTGCTTATTATAAAAGATCTCTCTTTAATAGAAGTTGCTTATGTGCATAGGTTAGGCTGTCAGAATTGATGTGCTCCTTTTTCTCTCTCTTTCCTGTCATTTGAGGATCTTAGATAATGGAGCAAAAGCACCATCCTGAATTTCAGCATATGCTGTGAAAGGAGAATAAAAATGTCTCTTCTTTCATGCCAAGGAAGCAGATCATATATGTGGATAATGGCAGAGCTAAATTATTCTAAATCAAGCGTACTTGGCACCTGCAAGAGTTTTATCATCATTGCTCCTATTAACAATGTGGATGGAAAATTATTGGGGAGAATTTCTATCTGAGTATACAACCAGCAAACACACATACTACTTACTTCAACTAGAAAAAAATCAGCAAACAACGAAACGGTTAACTGACAAAATGGGTGAAAAAGCAGGGAAAATATGAACAAGAGGCAATTATTTTCTCTCTCTTTTTCTCTCACAAATAATTTTCCAGAGCTACTGTAGCTAGTAATGTTGGTAATTAGCTTGGAGAGACCCAAAGAGAATGGCCATTGGCTGTTCCACCTTTAACCCTTTTATGCATGCAACTGAAATAGGAAAGAGATGGAAAATAAGACATCAGAGAACCTTCCTCTTTTCTGCACAATAAAAGGGACAATTTGATTCTATGCAACACTCAAAAAACTGCCTTGTTCCCTGAGATTATTTCACAACCCATTAGGAATGTTAAGGTTCTCATCAAAATTTTCTTATGAACATCAAGGTTCTTTGCCACAGACAAGGGCACAATTGTGGAGACAGGCTCTTCAGTTATTTCACCTGTTCAACATAAAGAAGGAAATGGCTCACTACTCCTTAGATGTTGAAATTTACTGGAAAAGTACTGGCTTAGTGGGACTTCAGTCCTGTGAAATCTCTTAACAAACTGATGAACAGAAGTGAAGGTTAGGATTAAGTTTTTATATTGGAACAGTTGCCCTTCAAGCAAGTGGCCACCTCCAATTCTGAATGTCTTTTTCAAATAGCAATAATAATAATAATTTGCCATGTTAACAGCCATGTTTTGGAGCTATTGTTTCACTCAAGAACAATGTTAGGTATAAGTTATATGATAAACAGATGCAAACATATCCATCTGTAACGCTTCTATAATAATTTTTGTTTAAGGAGAGTCATTGCCAATGCTTTTTCCATCACCACATCTCCCAGAAGTAAATTGAATTTACCAAGAATCCTGTCTATAATTTGCAACGAAAAAACAAAAATTGTTATCAGCCAGGCATTTTGACAATAGATGTCTTTTTAACCAACATAGACATTATCTTATTGCAGAAGAACCATAGTTTACCTCGCCTGGTACCCTGTCTTTCAGAGTAATCTATCTACTAACCAATATATGCAGGACCTTAGGGAATAACACAACTATAGAAAATGGTCTCTATCCATCGGGAATAGTATGTGTGCAGCAACAGCCCAACATGGGAATACTCTTTCTTCTTTTGGCAGGCAGCCCTGGCTGCCAGCAAAGCAACATATCACACTCACAGTCCCTTGAGGCACATTAAGAAATGTATATCCAATAACTCCTGGCTGAATAAGAATTTGTTGCAAATAGTTCCCAAAGAAAAGTCTCCACTTAATTGTTGGATTTGGATTTGCCCCATTTTGACGTGGAACACTGTGTTTTATTAACTATTTTCAGCAAAAGGAATAAGTATTAATTTCAATTTTTTCTTTATTCTTCATACAAACAGTTGTTTGCTTTTCTTGAGGCAAAACTTGACAATGTATTGTGTGCCCTAATGTAGATCATATAAGCAAGGATTTTGTAGTTTCAATTGTTGGTTTATAAATCATTATGCAAACTCTACCACTTGTGTCCCACGTAGCTTATGAAGTCTCTCTTTCTATTAGTGATTCATTTGCTTTTGTATCAGCATCCTCGGGGATTTAAATTTAAGCATTATTTTTTTCAGTATTTGTAGTATTCTGCAATACAACATGAGAATTTCAGTAAGAGATAGCATTATTTAGGAAACTGATGGCAATAAATCTCATTTCTTTCCTCCCTTTTTGGGGAGAAAGAGTTGAAAAGTTCTTCTATAGTCAAGAAAAAATAATTAAACACTGCAATTAAAAAAGATAGAAACTAATGCAAGCCACACTCTCAGCACAGCTGGAGAAATCATGGGAAGTGGAAACAGTAAGACTCAAGTATATTACTGTCATTACAGGTTAGACTTCACTGTCATATATGCTCTTCTTTTGTGATACACTTCCTCTGGTAAATGAGAGATGGGGAATATGAGACAGTGTCACTAGAGAAATTGAGGATTGGCAGGAATAGGTACCATAATCAAATTCAGCTGGCAAGGATAGGTGATCTAGGATTGGTTTATAGGAATGGTCTATATGCTCTTGGAGTGGTTGATGGAAGTGTTTTCTATGGTAAAGACAGTATACTTTGAAAATCCCGCATTGATTTCTGTGAAATTTGATATAATTAATAATCTCATTAGTCATCTAGCTTTCCGATAAATGCCAACTTTTTCATTCTGATGAAAAGAAAAAAAAAGTTATGGACATTAAAAAAAAGATTGTAATGAAGTCATTCCCCCAAATTGTTCAAGTTTCATCTCATCATCATGATCCACTTTTCTTATTTTTTTTTCTTCTGTTTGTTTAAAAAAAAAACAGATGGGTGTATTTAGACATATATGCTTTATGGAATGAATTGAGATGAATTATACATGAGGGAAAGTACTTTCTATGCTACAAGTCTACCTGCAAAAAAGATCAGGCTTTCCTAAGAACATTTCTTGGGTCCCTATTAAAATTTTGTAGGAAGCTGCTTTATAACAGATAAAACTGTTTGTTAATTTTATCCATGCCTTCTAGCTATGCTTTCTTACCATCCTGTTCCTACAGCTCTGAAGCAGCTGCAGCTCTGCAAGAGCTCAGATGGGTATTTGTTGTCATTACCAGTTTCTAATTGTCCAAAGTGGTGGTCAGGATTAAACCTCAGACTTTCCCTAGGCAAAACATGTACTTTGTGAAAAAACATGAGTTAACCCAGTTATATTATTTTTATTTTTTAAAGGCTCAATTTGGTTTCATAAAATTTGGTTACCCATCCATTTAAGGAATATTCATTCCATGTTTGTTCTGAAGCCATTAAATATTTAGGTATGTGTATACCAAAAGATATAACTCAGTAACAGGTAATATAAATAGAATATGCAATGACGTTTCTTTAGGTATGGATAGATGGGAGTAATTAAACTTCTCCTCTGGGGAAAGAGGAATGGTCTCAAAAATGAATAATATACCCAGATTATATTTTTGAAAAGGGTTCCTGTTCAAATATTTGGAAAATATTTTCAGGAAATGAACTCTGAGTGGGATTTTTTTTTCTTTGATTCAGAGAATATCTTTACAGAAAATACAATTGCTAATTAATGAGGGAAGATTTGGTTTTCCATATCTGTAATTATATTATCAAGCTTATGTATTGTCAAGTATTAAATACTGAGGCCAATAATTGATGTTAATTTTACAATTTGGGAAACTTTGGAATATACATATATAGCATCTTTGGTTGGAAAGACAATATTAAGACCAAATACAATACAATTGTAGTATCTTTGAAAATAATTATACCAGTTATAAAGCTATGGAATGGAATGTCTAATTCCATTAAATCCATGACCAACACTGGGATTAAAAGACAATATTTATTGTGCTTAGCTTAGAGTTTCCCCTTGGAGCTCATCCTACGAGGATGAAAAAGAACTATACATGTACACCACTGCAATCCACACACAACTATTTTCTCTTAGTTAACTCTTCCCTGCCTCTCTTAAGTCAATTCATCCTGATGTAGAATGTTATCCCATACTGACTTACCTTCATAACCTACTTTCATACACAGGGGAGGAAGGGGGTGCAGAAAAGAGAAAAAAGGAGGGAACAAATGGGATACTTATCTTCCTAGCTTACTTGTTCTTACATTGAAAGATATTATAACATAGAATTTGGTATATGGGGTAGCAGCAAACATTATTGGCTGTGTAGGCAACAAGGTATCAGGGGAGATTATTGAAGAATAGGAGACATCAGTTAATAGATGCAGGAAACTCCTTCCCGCATACCAAGCATTATGTCATAGTATCTTCCGACAAACAAAACATCCTACTATTAGTTTCTATAGATATTTGTTATCAAAAAATCAATTTGATATGCAGATGTTAAAAGATGGGTAGAATGAGGAATTAGAGGTTCCTATATTGCCTAGAAAATAGGAGAATGTCTTAACTTTTATATCAAAAGTGTCAATGACTGATACAACAAAAATAATATTTAGAATTTCTTGGACTTCATTACATAAATATAGAAAAAAGATTGCCTAGGATAGCATTTTATTGGAGATGTAATAAGAAAAGTGCTTCTTTAAAGTACATGTTTTTACAATGGCCTATACTTAAGAAGTTTTGGGAGAAAGTAGTAGATTACATGGGAAGGAGTGGCTGAGCTTTGCTTGTTGGAAGGTCAGCAGCTCAGCGGTTTGATACTCAAGTACTATCACATAACAGGATGAGATCCTGTTATTTGCTCTTGCCAACCTAGCAGTTTGAAAGCATGTAAAATTGCAAGTAGATAAATAGATACCACCATTGGTGGGAGGGGTAACAGTATTCTGTGCACCTTGGCATATAGTTATGCTGGCTTCCCTTGGTTGTGAATCAGAGATGAGCATTGCTCACTACAGTTGGCCATGACTGGCAGGGGAAACCTTTACCTTTTTTTTTTCAATGGACTACATAAATGTGACTGGGCAACAAAAGCTACAATTTTCAGAGTATAATCTACTCTTGAATTATAAACCTAGTATGTGAAAATTAAAACTGGAAAATGTTAATGGTTTCTCTATATCCATATTATATCTTAAAGATTGATATTGCAATGTAGGAGAGATAAATGTATGGTCCCATTGACTCAGTGGATTAAAAACTGATTATGCTTCTAACTTATGAGCAGATTGACGATAAACATAGACTTTGTATGGATAAGTATAAAGAAATGCGAGACATTATACAAAATACAATGCTTAAGTAAACCATTATAATTATATAAGGGTATTAGAAATATACACATGCACACATATATACACACACTTGCATTAGAGACCCACACACATACTTGAATGTTTGCATTAGATAATTATGTATAGAATTGTAATTGTTTATTGTTATAATGACATACTGTTTATATATTTTAATTTTTCTGTTGTATTTTCTCACTTTTTTTCCAGCACTTGTTATGTATTTTTATAATGTTTGCATCTTTGTATTTTGTTCCTATTGTTTTTTGTTTTTATTTTTCTGTTATTATTTTAAAAGAAATTAAGAAGGCCCAATTTGGTTTCTTTGACTCAGGCAGTTATGAGAATCAGCCAATCATGATTTACTTAATGTACAATAATTAAGCAGATCTTGACTTACTGAAGTGTGTAAACCAAAATAGTGGGTAATAAGTTCTCAGGATTCAAAGGTAAAACCTAGAATGAATGGAATTTGGAGTAAGCCAAAAAATGTGTTTTACAAAGGACAGATCACTAATACAGGGTATTATTCCATCACATGAAGAAGCAACATTAACTCAGCCACAGTGGTTAACCAGTGTAGCCCTAGTGCCAGTCCCAAGCCCAGATATATGTGGAGGGTTGTGTCAGGAAAGGCATCTGGTGCAAAACCTATGCCAACTTAGTATGAGAATAAACAGATTTCCATACCAGATCGATCAAGGCCAAGTTACCAACGACTGCCAGTGGTACTGTTAACCAACAGGGTGCTACCGGAAAATATGCTACTGTTGGACAAAGGAGGAGAAGGATTGGGAGTAGGCGTGCCTGGAGAAAGCATGAGAGGATAAAGGGCAGAAGTGTGGAGGTGAGAGGAAGAACCTTAAATGTTGGCACTATGACAGGTAAAGGAAGAGAACTGGCTGATATGATGGAGCAGAAAAAAATAAATATACTGTATGTCCAAGAGACTAAGTGGAGTAAGGCAAGGAACATTGGAGACAACATTGCTTCTTTTTCTTTTTCAGATGTTAACGGGATCACCTCTGAATCAAGACTTAACTAGAAGTTGGAATAAAATAGAATGGGCCTACTTTCAAATAAATTCATTTAAAACTGAACCAATATACTGTAATTATCTCTTTAAAACAAATTACACCTAAATCGTCATAATAGTATAGAGATTGCAGCTTCAAATACAAATTGCTATCTTAATGCATGCATTTAAAGAGAAAATCTGTCATAATTTTCCAAGTTACAGTGAAGAGATATCAGCAATAGCACTAAAGTTATCTACGTCAACAGTATTATTAATGACAAATACCCAGAAATTCTCTTTCCAGATCAAGTATTTTTTTAAAAAAAATCAAAATATTGTGAATAGTGGTAGTGGAAGAATTTTTTTTCTGTCTTTTAAGAAAAGTTATACTCTGTGGAATGCTATTTTTCTCTAATTTTCTGTTAAATCTCTGCATCTATCTTACCTATATTCTTTCCAAATTTGCTAAATGATAAAAGGCTTTAAGACTATGTAGAATGTTAGATAATGACAGTTCATCTTAAAAAACAAACACACATTGCAAAAAATCAATGAAGCCTGGAGCTCAATGGGAGAAGGGGATGGGAACAGGAGAGAAAATGGAAAGAAACCAGCTGTAAATAAGAGATGACTTTTATGGCACCATCTTCATATTTCTGTCTGTATCAGTGTCATATCGCCTTCCATAAGAAGGAGACATATCTAAATCTGCTATATATCTGTACAGAAAAGCAAGGTTCTTTTTAGCACTACATTTATACACCTCTAATGTATACATGTAGTGCTAAAAAGGTGGAACCATTGAAAACTTAAGGATATTGGAAGTATGCAATCCCAATGTGGGGAAAACAAGGATTGTACCATGTGTGAAGAGGGGGACCAGCTAGAGTCATTATGCATGATCAAGTGCAAGAGGGCCAACCCCAGTGAGGACTGTTAGTTTATCTGCCAAGATTAGAATTTTAGGCAGGCAGAAGGAGAAGTTCTTGTAACCTTGAAACACATATTAAAGTTGTTGAATAGAGACTAGTTTGTCTGGGTCACTTCCTTTCAAATCTAACATTATTTTTTTTCTTCTAAACAAAAGAAAGAAAAGGAAAGTAGGATTTATTTTTTTTGCTTGGAGACCTGTAGAAATTTAGGCATGGCTTCTGACACTCAACAAGCAGGAACAGGGGCCAACTGATAGAAACAGTCCAAGAAAGGCAGGGTGGAGAACAAGGTTCACAATTTGTCTGCTACAGTACTACAGTTAGTGCAGCAAATGCAGAATGTTACAGTGCCAGTGACAAAAGCATGTCTGGCAGTTCCAGTTACTGCACTGAGCCAAGGACTACAGCCAGTTATTCAGACAAGTCATGGGTGTTTGCCAGAGAGGTTTTCCGGAGAAGCAGACAAGATGAAGACATTCATTGCTAAGTGTTAATTATTTATGGGCACCTCTCCTGGGGAATTTCCAATTGACTGAACTAGAGCATCTTTCAATTTGAATCTTCTAACAGCACCCACTGCACAGTGGGCCCTGACTATTTCTATTATAGAATAATAATCCTATTATGGATAATTATCAGAACTTTATTGGCAGCTTCAGGAACTATTTTGGGAATCCCATAAGAGAACTCACATCTGCCTGCCACATGTATCAACTCAGCCAGGTAGGAGAGTCAGAGATTACATAGCTGAGTTCAAGCTAATTGCAGCTGACTTGGGTTGGAACAAGCCATCATAATTGCAGTTTAGGCAATGGTTGAATGACCAGATCAGCACTGAACTCATCAGACAGGGAATCCCTCAGGTTCTGGATCAAGTGTACCAGCTCTACAGAGTCACTGATTTATCCCTAGAAGAGATACAGAACAATTTTTGGCTGAAGAAAATTCCAAGCATCTTTTCCTAGCCAAGCACCCTCTCCTAATGCCTTCAGCAGATAACCATGGAGGAGAGCACCTTATACAGATTGGGGCTACCAAAAAATCTTTAGCAGCAGAAGACACAAGGATTTACTGCTTTGTTTTCATTGTGGTGCCCCAGGGCATATGGTGAGATGTTGCCCAGCAAGAGCCTGCAAGGGAAGGGTCTCAATCCCCAAAAATGAAGCTGGAGGCAGACTCCAGATTCTGGGTGTGATCAACCAGGAAAACAGCCACAGTTCCTTTTCCCAGAGCTCATGGGGAGGGCTAACCAGATCTTAAGCAGAGCTCAGCATTTGGTGAATCAAGGTATCTTGTTGACAATTCTTATAATGCTGATCGTTCTCCACAGAGTTGAGGAAAGGGTGAGGGCTGTAGTAGATTTGAGGGCAATTGCAAGCTTTACAGATTCCTCCAGAGTCAAACACCTTACCTCTCTCAGTGCAAGTGCATATGATAGATGCTTGGCTTTTGAAGGCAGGTCAAATTATACATTCCACATCTCCCTTGCAAGCAGTCATAGCTCAGCAGCACTAAGTGTTAAGCTTTTATGTCACAGAAAACCTTCACTTCCTTACTGTTCTGGAAGCAGATTGCTGAAGCAGCATAACTCCAGGCATTACCACATCATAACTCCAGGCAAGAAGCTTGCATTTCCCATTTCAGAGTGACCAGTTACAGGAGCCATCCTGCAGAGCCAGGTTCAGTAACCGCTTCAGGACCTCAGGGAGGCAGCTTCCCAGCTACCAGAAATGTATGCAGACTTTGCAGATTTTTTTTTCCCAGGATTAGGCTTTCACCAAGATGCTGACTGTACAATAGATTTACTTCCAGGGGCAAGAATTCCAACCAAAAGACAGTATCCCATGTCTGCCAAATGATTAACTGTTTTAAAACAGTTGTTGTTCAGTAACTCAGTCATATCCGAATATTTCTGACCCCAGGGACAGCAGCAACCCAAGCATCCCTGTCCTTCACTGTCTCTTGGACAGTGTCTCTTGGACACCCAAATTCACACCGATCATACCTATGATGCTATCTAACCATCTCATCTTCTGCCATCCACTTTTCCTTTTACCTTCAACCTTTTCCAGTATCATGCTATTTTCCAATTAGTCCTCTCTTTACATTATGTGACCAAACTATTTGAGCGTCAGCATTAGTATCTGCCTTCCAATAAACAATCAGGGTTGATTTCTTTTAGAATTGCTAGTTTGATCTTCTTGCAGTCCAAGGCACTCTCAAGAGTCTTCTCCAGCACCACAATTCAAAGACACCAATTCTTTGGTGCTCAGTGTTCCTTATGATCCAGCCGTACATTACTACTAGGAAACCATAGCTTTGACTATATAGAACTTTGTTTGCAAGGTAATATCTCTGTTTTTTATATGCTGCCTAGGTTTGCCACAGCTTTCCTCCCAAGGAACAAGCATCTTTTTAATCTGGAGATATTGTGAAGCCCAAGAAGGTAAAATCTAACATTGTTTCCATTTCTTCCCCTTCTACTTGCCAGGAAGTGATGGGACTGGTTGCCAGGATCTTAGTTTTTTTTAATGTTCAGTTTCAGACCAGCTTTTGCACTCTCTTCTTCACACTCGTCAAGAGCTCTTTAGTTACCACTTCACTTTCTGCCATTACCATCTGAATATCTGAGGCTGTTGATATTTCTCCAGCAAACTTAATGCCAGCTTGTGATTCACTGAGCCCAGCATTTCACATGATGTACTCTGCATACAAGTTAAATAAGCAGGGTGACAATATACAGACTTGTCATACTCCTTTCCCAATTTTGAAACAATCTGTTGTTCCATCTCCATTTCTAACAGTTGCTTCTTGACTAGAATACCAGTTTCTCATGAGACAGGTAAGATGGTCTGGTACTCTTTAAGAATTTGCCACAGTTTGTTGCAATCCACATAATCAAAGCTTTTACCATAGTCAATGATGCAGAAGTAGATTTTTTTTTCTGAAATTCACTTGTATATGAATTCAAATTGCAAAAGGGCTTTATCTTACCTTCTAAGTCCCCAGCCTCACCCCACATTCTTTGTTCCAAGATCCAGGCTCTTCAAATCCATGAGCTGACCCCCCCGCATTCTGAGTGGATCACAACTACAAATCCCTCAACTCACTGACAATGAGAGACCATTATCCACTACCTCTTATATCAGACTTGTTGGATAGGTTATTGAAGGCACACATTTTCACCAAATTAGACCTTTGCAATGCTTATAATCCCATCAGGTTCAAGGTGGACCATGAGTATCTGACACAAGATTTGGTAAATTCCAGTATAATGTTATCCTTTTAGGGGCACAGTGGCACGCAAGTGGTTAAGAGCTCGGCTTGCCAGCTGGAAGGTCAAATGTGGGACAGTGTTTTCTAGGTTCAGGAACCAAATATTTGCTGATTTATCTGACAAGTTTGTGGTGATTTACCTGAATGGCATTTTAGTATTTTCCTAAGATGAGGCTCAATATGACCACCATGTATGGGAGGTCTTTACTAGACTAAGAAACAATCACCTTTTTGCTAAATTAGAATAGTGTGCTTTTGACTTTAAGCAACTAGATTATTTGGGATACCATATTTCTACAGAGAATATCCAGATAGAACCCCCACAAAGTGCAAGCAGTACTGGTATGGCAAGCTTCCAAGAATACCAAGCAGGTGCAAAGTTTCTTAGGCTTTGCCAATGTTTACAGAA
>JANHZU010002217.1:8673-22540 GCA_032468055.1 Acrochordus granulatus | reverse complement strand
TTTGCTTTCCTCTCTGGCTTCAGGATTCCTTAGTGTCCCGATATCAAACGCTTGGGTGTCTTCCTCCCCACCTCCTTCATCGTTATAGGTTACAATATTGTCTCGGACATCATCTTTTGAAATGATCAAGGGCTCTTTTTTCCTCTGGCGCTTCATTGCAGCAAAGAGCACAACCAAAACTGGAAGACAACAGTAACAATACAAATAGGTGATGAGCACTGAATAGGAAATGAATGAATTAGGAACAATCTTAGCTAAGCTAATAACTTTTAAGACTTACTAGTCATAACAGGTAAGATTAAGAAAAATATTAGATTCTTATATGAGGGGAGTGAAGGAGAAAAGTTCTTTGAAAGGAGCTTTTTTATTGCTAAAGAATGAACTGCAGGAATTGTTTTTTATATCCTATCCTGGGATGTGATGACCAGCCGATGAATAAGCTTGTCATAATGATTAATCCAGGCAGGATGTATTTATATTTGGCCCAAATAAAGAGGACGGTTCTCATGTTCTCATGATTTCTCTGTAGGAGCAAAAACTTTAATCAGGCAGGATTCCCACCTTCATGGTGGGAGGTATACATCTTAATATGTGCATAAGATTTTGTTTCAGTTGTTTCAGTTTGATGGTGAACTTGATGGACACACATCCTCGTACCTATACAAATAAGCAATCTTTTGGCTCTGAAGACATATTTGAAATCCTGGGGACGTCAGAAATACTGTCATAGGATTGTTGCCAAGGGATGATAAGGGCTGTTCAGGAAATGGGATAGGCCAAGTCATTGCTAATTCAATATAAAATGGTGGACAGGGATTTTTTTTCAGGTTCATTACCTGTGCAGTAGAATCCTCATAAATAATAAGGCCCATATCTATTGAAAATATCAGTTTAAAATAAAATAATGAAAACATCCAAAAATGGATTCAGGATGTTTATTTTTCCATTCAATGTATTGCAAACTGTGATATGCTGTCTATACTACCCTTCTACAAAAAATAGATTTCCTCTACTTTCTGTACACAGAAATATTTGTTTTGTTTGGAATTTAACTTCCTTGCAATTTATTTCCAGTTTTCCCCAAAATCAATACATCACCTTTAGCACAGTTATGTTCTTACCAATTATTTTATGAATCAAAATTGCTAATGTTCTCCCCCCCCCTTTTTTTTTATCTATCAATTCACACTCCATGCCTGGATGTTCTTACTTTCCTTTTCTTCCCTATAATTTTCCTAGCAATTCCCCTCAAAATCTTTTCCATGAGGGCAAAAGGAGTGTCCCGGAGACAGTGGTGGTCATCCATGCATATGATGGCACATTTGTGTATTTAGGCATTACACTAAGTCCTCCGTTCTTAAAAGCCCTTTTATATATTTTGTATCCATGGATACCACATGCCCAAAGAAGGTTTTCATTGTACTGAGAATCAGTTAAAATGTTACAGAAATAAATGGATTAATATATGCAGGCAGCTTATCTGGTCTATTCTGTTTGGAAAGTTTGAATGCAGCACTGATTTCAGAGGAGAGAAAAAGGCTTCATGGTGCTTGTTGGAATAATAGCTGTCTCCTTTTCTGCCTTATCTACAGAAAAAAGGCTCACAGCAGCTCTTCGGCCCCCACAATCAGCATCCTGTAATATTCTTCATCGCTGTTAGAAGGAGCAATGCATCAAGTGTCATACTTAAAATTGGCACTTTATTTAAAGCACAGGTTTTAACAGCTAGAACTTTAAAGAACATGCGATCCCATTCCTATTTTGATGCCTTATGAACTTCTGAATTATCTTCATAAATGCAATCTCGACAGTCTGTTTTGAAACCCTTCAACAGTTATTTAAAAAAGATCTTGTTGATGATTGGTTGTCGCTATCTCTTTCCATTCTACAAACAATACTATCAACATTATCACAACACAGTTCAACTGTTTTGATTCTATTGTCTTTCTGATTTTTTTCCGAGTCCATCTTTGAATTTTTCCAGTAAAATTTCATATTTACAGAAAACAAACGTTAACATTTCACAAAACAGATAACCTATTTCTCTTGTCCTAACAAACTACAAAAGCTCCCCCTAGATTAAGAAACAAACTGCATTACAACACCCCCCCATATATTACAATCAGCAGATGAATAAAAAGTATAATCATAAAACACAGAGAATTTTAAAATATTAATACATAAAATCTATATTTGAAATTCCAGATTTACAACTGAGTTGCTCTGTCAAAGTTTTTTTTTTAAACATTGATTTAGTACTTTTCTAATATCTGATACATTATTTCCAAATTTGGCATAGGCATTCTTGGGAAGTTAAGCCTTCTTTAAGATTTTGTCTAAATATGTAAGAACTTTAAATAAAGGATAAGCTATATAGGTGGTTCTTTCATCTAAATGTTTGAAACAGGAATTGTATTTGGATTCATGTGAATGTGAGAATGTTTCTTAGTGTCGTCAGAGACCTTAATAAACCAAATTCTATAATTGCATAGATAATTGTGTTTGATGAATTCATGGTTCATTCCTGACGGTGAGTAGGGAGTAAAACTTCTGAATGCATTCCATCCTCTATTCACAGTCATCAAAGGCAAACTCTTAGCTGCAATAATTCAATGTGACAAATATAGTGAATTCTGATACTAGGTGACCAGATGGGATCTTGAACTTCCAGAATTGAATATGACACTTGTGCTATTTTAAGGACTAAATGGATGTCTGTTTTATAGTAAGAATAACAATGAGGTTATGAATTGAGTAATACATATGTCATTCTTCCAGTACATAATTCATCTGATAAATAGCTGATTTTGGTGCATGTACCAGGTAAAATTATCCTCATGAAGTAAAAGATCCTGACATAAGCTGCCTTGAACTCCAAAGGAGAAATTGTAGGCAATAAATCTAAAATAAATAGATAGATGATAGATGGATCGATAAAATGTACTAAGTTTGATCTCTAACCATTCTGTGTTTGACTTATTTCACTTTTTGATAACCCCACTAGGATGAATAGACCAGGAAATCAATTCCACGGAAGGTTAAAACTACTTTTATTGAGACTGGCTTTAATAACTCAGTTTTTCAACTCTGATTGTGCTGCACCTCCTCCTCCTTCTTAAACTTCAGTGAATTAGGGAGGTGTCTGTCTGAATCACTTCCAATTGTTATTTTATCCTGGACTTAAAAAATGCTTCATCTCTTTTACATTTCAGTTCCTGCACATCTGCATCAACATCTTTCTTAAATCTCTACACTTTTAATTAAGCCAAACCAAATTGCAACACAAGATCATCCCAATCATCCTCCATTATTCTTACTACAAAAGAACACCAGCCATCTCTAACACCAGCAGTTGTGGCAATAGAAAGGGAGGATTATTACTAACTCAGAATACTCTTCCAGCTATCAACAGCAGTTCCCACCTACCTGGGACTTGGGAGCACACAGTACTAATGGGTAAAATTGCTTATGCATTAAGTATCTGACAGACTCTCTAAAGCTTTTTTGAAATTGCAGAGATCTGAATTGACATATACATCAGAAATAAGATATACATTACTGTTGTAAACATATGCCATCTTTAGTATCATATATTAGAACTATTTTTTTAGAAATGTTCCATTTGAGGATGAAAACAATCTGCTTGCATAACTAAGCCAACAAGCCGAATGGTATTTGGTAATTGGTGATATATAGTAGTCCACCAGCATCTCAGTCAATCTCTGGATCTTTTTTGCATTTTTGACTTTACAAGTCTGAGAGAGTCCTTCTGCACCTAAATACTTGAGAACTTATCATTTGAGAAAGCCTGGATTAAGGAGAAAATTGATTCTTCTGAAAATGTAGTATCTTTTAAACAATTTCCAGGTACAAAGGAGATAGGAAAAATGGTCCACTTACTCAGAAGAATAATAATGCAAAGCAGAATGGCAATGAGTGCTCCTGTACTAAGGCCTGTGGGAAGGAGCAAAGCTTCAGCATTACAAGACTTCATATTTCCCTTGTTGTCACAGGCACACACTCTGATGCTCAGGGTACCAGTGCTACTTTGGATTGGGTAGTCATTGTCAAATATTATTATTGGCAGGAGATAGGTGCTCATTTTACTGCGGCTGTATCCATTTCGTCTTGTTACAACTCCTGCTGTGTTATCTGCATCAGAAGAACCAAAGACACGGAAAATTAAATTTAAAACCCTTTCAGCAAAGGAATCAAAATAAAACATTGAAAACCAATAATGAAAGCCTACCTTTGTTATCTATAATGGAGAAGTTTGGATGGACTGTGTATTCTGGCACCAGTTCAAAAAAAAATTTGTGACCACGCAGTGGTTCATCTTTATCCACAGCACTGACCGTTTGTATGAGCTGCAAAGAAATAATTATATGTTGTCAAGAAAATAAAAGCTACATCTTTTGCTTTATAGCATAAACTGTTCAGTGGTTTCGAAAGAACCAAATGAATGAACTTTTATTATGGTTTTACTGAGTTTAAAAAGATTTACATAAGAAGGAACTCTAGCATAATTTTTCATCAGAGTGAGAGACAGTTACTTGTGGCTATTGATCAAGCATAAGAACTTTCACAGAGTGTACCAAATAACTTTTATGGATTTCTGGAAACTACTACTACTACTTTTCTTCTTCTTCTTCTTTTCTTCTTCTTCTTATTATTATTAAATTAGGACAATAAATTTCCCTAATTCTTACCATTACCAATTGTCCAAAAATGTGTAATCACAGGGAAGTTTTTGCATGTCATGAGCCATCATCATAGTTCAAGTGGGGTAGCAAAGAGACCTAATATTCAGCTGCCATCCTATGCATGAATTATAGTATATTGCCCAGAATATTTTACAGTATTCAAGATGTCTATGATAATTTTCACCTTTGTCTTAATTATTGCACTTCTTATATATAATAATCAAGGTTATCTGGGTGGATGTTGAACAAAATATCCATAATGCAAAATCATAAATAAATGATAGCAAAGCTGTAGAAATTCATATTAGCAACAAGAACTGGAAAACCAACAGCAACACATAATCCAACCAAATTTAAAACTATCAGCAGCTACAGGAAAAAAAAAAGTACAGATAGTCTACAAAGAATATTAAAGGATAAGGAGGAAAAAAAATCATTGATATCCAATTTCCAGAAGATTCCAGTAGTAGGAAAGTCTTTCTCGGGAAGGCATTTCACAAAAGGTGTTCAAGATCTATACAAACTTTAAACATAGGCAGAATGATGATCTAATATGCTAATGCTAAGATACATGAGAGGGAAGGAGAGATAAAAGTGGCAGCCTGGATCCTACCCAGTTATGTCTTTCAGATAAACATAAATAAACTGCACTATCTTTCATACTGCATGGCTAGTGCAGCTATCAAATGCCTGACAGTGGGATCAACTCAGCTAATTCTGGTTCACAGTCTACTTTTTTTCTGTTTTAAAAACAATCCTTCCAAAACACCCCTTAACTTAAAATTGTATTTTTTCAAAGACAGTCCCATCCTTAACACATTAAAATATATCAAATGGGGTGTTCATGGAATGTGTTAAATTATGGCAAAGTTCATCGCTTTCTCCAAGTACTACATCAAAACATCGTCTCACTTACTCTTGATGGAAAGGAATCTTGGGCCTCTTTTTCCACATTGACCCATTGGCAGAATGGGTAAGCAACTATTTCTGTAGGATAAAATCATATAACATTGCCTTCTGTTAATCCTATAACTCCCTGTCAAAATGACCCCACAACTTTTTTTTTTGATCGACTTCTACAGTACACTTTTCATTTTGGTTGCCTCATGTCCATTTCAGTTTACTATCTATTCTGTAGAGAAAATAATCCATCTTCAACTAACTCAATGCATACCATGGTCTCTCTTTCCATTTAAGGAAATTGGCTATAGCAATTCTGTAAGAACAAAATGTTCCTATTAGTTGCCTTGTGAATAGAAGGCTGCTGATTCAAAAGCTGGCAGGAAAAAAAAATACTCTTCCCTTTTTTTTAAAGGGATTTACCCCAGCTCCTTAGTGACTGATGTTCCACTGGATATATTTCCAACTATGCAGTTACTTAACAGATAAAAGTAGGAAGCTCAAAGAAAGAAAATTAACATTAAAAATAAATTATCCCAGATTTTGAACCAGCAATCTCAAGTTACAAGTTGAAAGTTAACAACTTTAGCCACTGTGAAAGTATAAAGTATTATGATAATAATTGTAAACAACATGAGAAAAAAATGGAATAAACAAAGTAGGCAAGAAGGAATTGTCGAATGGGAGGACAATTGCAAGCTGTTGCCACAGTATCTCTCTACAATATTTATTAGGTTGTCTTAGAGTCAGATCAGACTGAACACAGGGCAGCTTAAATAATAAAAAACTGGATATGATGTTTTTTGGTTTAAAATAATTCTTTGGGGTTTGTTTACATATATAAGAACTGAAAAAAGTAACAATTCTTCCAAGGAAGGACCACAAGAAATTTAAACTGTGAGTGATGAAAAAAAAGTGCCTCCGAAGCCCACCATATCTAGATAATACTTCTGGTCCTTAGACCTAGAAACTTGTCTTTACATCACACATTTTCCTTTTTTGCCTGGCAAACCCTTGCCTTTTGCTTTGCACGATAAACTTAGCTGCTACTATAATAATGTATAAAGCTCAGGTACACCACCTGAAATCACTGCTTTGTGATTTATAGCAGACATTCTCCTAGAAATACATAAAAATGGCTTACTTCCAGCTACAACTAATAGGTTACAGTGCACTGAAGAATTCTCACTGTTCTGTTTGGCAAGCTCAGGAATGACCTTCTGAAGTCCCCAGCCACTTTGAATACCTTATGTTACAATTACAGCCACTCCACCTGAGCTACCTCACCGTCAAACAGATTTCAAGACTGTTCAAGTCCTTGAGATGAAACAAAATGCTCAGCTGGAGTTGAAGAGGGCAGTGTGAAAATGATACACAGCTGAAGATTTCTACTGGCAGACAAATCTAATTCATTTTGCCTTTCACTGAAAAGACACCAACATTGAGCCACATGGAGTAAGCGTGGAAAAGTGGCAGGAATACTGTACAAGCCACTTGTATAATGAAATGTGTAGGTGGCTAGATTTCCTAGGCTTTCCTCCATTCTGCATCTTATCAGCCTGTTGGCAATGTCACACTCTTCAGACTGTAAAAATACTGTACAATTCAGGATGGAATTGATTCTAAAAGGCAAGGACTCCAGAAGCAGGGAATAAACCTAACCCCACCTCAAATTGTGTTAATCAATAATCTGCAGGTTAATAAGGCTGAATTCTGGTATACTGGTTTTGAAATTTTGTTTTACTATCTATAAGAAGATTTGCATCTATTTTTTGCATGCAGCTTCCCTAAATTTCTTAGGCTTCAATGTAGATCTATTTGAAATTGCTTTCAATGATTATTATTTATTCAAGTATCTTTACCTGATTATTATTAGTTTTTTTATAAACCATCATGCCGAAGTCTGTAGGTGCAATATAATGTATTTCAAAATATGACACAGAAAAGCAATACTTATAAAAAACAAAAACCTAATAAAACATAACAAAAAAATATTTGAAGCAGTTCTTACTCATACTGCTTAATTTCCAAAGATCTTTGTCAGAAGGCCAAAAAAGGGTAGAGGCCATTTTTGGTTTAAGCTCTTAAGAAAGAGGATAGTCAGTGTGAACACCTATTTCTGTGTCCTCTCATGCTGTATCTCTTTATAGAAGAGTCTTGCAACCCAGGAACTTTCAACTTTTTGAATCCAGGTTAGGCAGGGACAAATGTATGTATATATGTATGTATTTATGTATGTGTTTTCTGCCTTTTCTTTAGAAGCTGAAGGTGGCATGCATTGCTGTTCCTTCTTCCAATAACAATTTTGTTGTTGAGCTAATATAGAGTGATTAGCCAGTCATCCAGGGAGCTCATGTGGATGAGGGTGAACTTCAACCTGGTTCATCCTGCCCTCAATGCAATATCCTCTCTGGCTCTGACTGAGTTTTACAGTGCTTTAAATTGTTTTGCTTTTGCTCTGTAAAATTATGATATTGACATTCTTAGTATTATATTTTTCCCAGGACTAAGGTGGTGCTTTTCTTGTCTGTTTTTTGTTAACACACGTATATGCTACTTTTGGACACAGTTTTTTTCATTTATTTCTCAGAAACAATTTGTTCTTCTGTACAGTTTGAATATAAAGGCATGTCTTGGCACGAGTGATTAAGATGCTGGGATTATTGGCCAGAAGGTCAGTGGCTTGAGTTTGAGACTCAAGAGCTGCTGCATAATGGGGTGAGCTCCCATTGTCTGTCTAATTTCTGCCAACCCAGTAGATAAATAGGTACCAGGTTCAGTGGGAAAGGTAACTGCATTCAAATACCTTGGCATATAGTCATTCTGGCCACATGACATGGAAGTATTATTGGACATTCTCGCTCTTTGGCTAGGAAATGGGAAATGCCCTCTAGAGCCAGCCACGACTGGCAGAGGAAACCTTTACCTTGGAGTTTGAAGACAGAAAGATAGAGGCTAGCAGTCTCCATTCAGTGCTTTCATCTGTGTTTCACTGCAGTCCATTTTGGAAAATCATGAAAATCTCCTATAAAAATTTACAGTGGATTTTTATATAGCCTGTTTTCCTCTTTGCTACTTGAGTCTGAAAGCATGCAAAAATGCAAGTAGATAAATAGATACCACTTAATCTAATGGAAAGCTGACAGAGTTCTGTGCACCTTGGTGTATAGTCATGCCTGCCACATGACCACGGAAGCATTTTTGGACAAACACTGGCTCTTTGGTAGATGAGCACTACCCCTTAGAGTCAGACATGAATGGACAGGGAAAACCTTTACCTTTTTGTTTTAATTTGTGACATAAGCCTCATTTTAAGAATGCTTATTCAAACTGGCACTCTCCAGACATGTGGAACTCCAGTTCCCATTTTTCTCAGCCAACATCTGAAAGTGAATTAAGGCATCTTGGACATGCCAAGCTGAAAAAAAATGTGGAAGTCCAAACATATAACAACAACAAAAAAACTACATACTGCATGCCACTACTCTGAAAAATGTAAAGTTTAGAAAGAATGGTTGCTGCAGACTACAAATTAATTACATAATTATTTAGTAATTATAATAACAATTCCAGCATTCTATCACACTTTAATAAAGAGACCCAGCAACAAAAATAAATGCAGAGTTACAGGGCAAATATAGTTTGTTCCATTCTTTTATAAGTAGATTACAGAAATCAAACTATTTGAATGTCCCTTGTGTCTATCACTGATAGATGATAGAAGAATAAGAGTTGAAACAGTAGCACCTAGTGCATCCAATAGGAGATAGCACTGGTTGTTCTCTATCAACAAACTAAAAAAGCACCATATTCCTCTTTTAACAGAGAGCCAACTGCTTTGAGAGTTGGAACATGTTTGGAGTAACTTTTTTTCCTTAATCTCCTTGCTTGTTTCAGGATATTGGACACAGCTGTGTAAATACATTACTACATCTGAACTAGAAGTGATCTGAGACTTGGGTAATCGAGTAAGCAGGAATTAATTCATCCTGGTAAATTCAATATTTTGTTGGCTTACTTTAAATATGTTATATTTTAAAACATGGACAGTTTTAGTTCAGACTTTGCAACATGATTGGTTCTCCTAGTTTACTTTCAGCTACACAAGAAATATCCTAAGTCCTAATTAAAATTTAATGGAAGCCCATTTGCTAAGATATCATACATAGTTCATCTAAATCATAAATAATTATGGATGGGAAATTATGGGGGGGAGAACCTAGGTGTGTTAGTAACAATATGAATGTCCTGACACTAATACATATTTATGGCATTGGAATAATGTAATTGCATACAAGTTGCCATTTTGCCACCATTGCTGTTTGTTGCAGAAGTTATTGTAAGGTTGTAAGGGAAAAAGGTAAAGGTTTTTCCTGTCCAGTCATGTCTGACTCTAGGGGGTGGTGCTCAAACTGTTTCATAGCTGAGGAAATCAGCATTGTTTGAAGGTACTTCTATGGTCATGTGACCAGCATGAATATATGCCAAGGCACATGGAATGCTGTTACCATTCCCACCAAAGGTGGTACCTATTTATCTACTTGCATTTTTTACATGCTTTTGAACTGCTATGTTGGCAGGAGTTGGGGCACATAGCAGGAGTTCACCTCCTTACACAGTGCTTGGGACTCAAGCTGACAAGCCGAGCATCTTAACCACTAGACCACTGCACTCCTGTCTTATTCACACTTTTCCCACTTGTTTGGATAATTATAATGTTAGCCTTTTGTAACTGCAAGTATTAGAAAAAGTGATATATCACCAGTCAAAATTATTGGTCTCTGAATAACAGTCATTCAAAGATATTAACAATAGTTTATCTTTTCAACCTTTATATAATTTACCATATCAATGTACTGTACCTTTCTTTTTATACTAGCACTATTTTTATATGTAGGTCTTCTGATAGAGCGAAAATCTGATTCATCCTCCCACTTATTAGAGTTATGAAAAAAACTATGAATAAATATATGGCAGTAAACACTGCAAATGTGAATATACTGTGGGGTACTTCTATTCTTCACAAAAGAATCATGTTGTAAAGGATTATTTTGCTCTGAATTGATGGTTTTGCTTTTCAGAATTGCTGTTACTGCTTTAAATCAGCCTATGTTGACATCTACAGGCACAATAACCCAAGTAGGACTCTAAAAACCGTCAAGTTTTAATTCCTCTGTCAACACAGAGCTCTGCAATCTTTCCTGAAGCATTGTAGAAGGAAAGTTCTTCCATACATACATCAAATCTACTATTTACCCATTTGTAGAGATTCACAAAAGCAAAATAAGCAAGTTAATTAGGGAGACTTTAATAAGATCCCTTATAGTTCTGGAGTATATAAGAAGGAATTGTCCCAAAAAGTAAAAATAAATAAATAAAAGCTATTTATCTTAGGGAAATTAGGTCTAGATTATAAAATGTTAAGTTTTTAAGTTCTTATTGAAATGACCTTGAAAATTTTAATTGATACCATTTAAAGAAGTTTTATCCCACCTTTATTATTTTTTTATGAATATCTCAAGCCAGTGAACATAATTACTACTCCTTTCTCCTCCTATTTTCTCCACAACAATGTTGTAAGGTGATTCAGGCTGAGAGAGAGTGACAGGCCAAAGTCACCCAGCTGACTTTCATGCCTAAGTCAGGCTTAGAACTCACAAGCTCCTAGTTTCTAATTTGGTGTCTTAACCAATAGACCAAACTCATATTAAATGTGACAATATATGAAATACATATCCAAGGAAACTGATTCTATAAGTACATGCTTTTATATCATTATCCTACAAAAATGTATATTTCTGAAGTGTCCTTATAGAAGAATATTCCCCACTTGGATCGTTTTTTTAAAGACAAAAACAAATAATAAGGTTTATAGCAAGCTGTAAGCTCAGAGTCAAAGGTTATAAATAGTACACATGTGAATGAAATCTGGATATTTTATAATAAAAACTATAATGCTTCCAAATAGTGGTAAAAGTAAGTAAGACAACCTACTTGCCAGTCTGGATTTGAGATGGCATGAATGTTTCTGAATGCCTTTGCTTAAGAGTATATATGGGAACAGGGGACATTGTACTCTGAAATATCCTGCTTCTAAAAATATGATTTTTTTAAGATAAATAATTATTTATTATGCTCCAAAGTCCATTTGGCCATTCCATAATAAATAATTTTCCCCCACCTCTTGATAATCTCTTGAGAAGGCCACTGTCTTAGGAAGTCACTTCCTAAGGGGGTATTTCTCAATAAAAGTAATGTCACAATGGCAGAGTAAGTGATACAAAAAGATACAGTATAATAGGAATGCTGTTATCATAAAATGTATTTATACATAAGTTAGAAAAAAAGGGATTTTGTATAATTGTCACAATCAGGACAGAGACATCATTCATGAATTTTACTTTCTGTATTTAGTTCCTTTTTGATAGATTTTGATATTATTTTAAATAACAATAACCAAACCTGTTTACAAAAATCTAATTGAACTACAATATTTTAAAGTTTGAAGGAAGCTTTACATTCCATCATTTACATAATGATAGAATATGTAAGATTTCTTTCATAGTTGTCTGTTATAAGCCACAATAATATTAAAATAACATTATTTTGTGAGGTGTCATGACATTACAGCACAAAAGATGTAACTGTAGTCTGCACAGTTACATTATGATGTCTGGCAGAAATAAATAAATCACACCCATGTTGTCTTTTCAAAAATGCATAAGACCAACCATTCCTACTTTTTCAAATATAATTCTGTATTTTTCTAAAAAAAAAAGTACACTGTGTGTAACATCAGAAAATAAAAAAATTCCCGAAGCTGCATAGCTCACATTCTACTCTTTAAAGTTAAGCTTCATTCTCCTGGCTGAATTACTCTATAATTAGAGTCAAACTCTAAATAGTATCTGAATCCTAACAAATGAGTAGCTTTAAAGTCACTTCAGCCAGGCTGATCTCAAGTGATGTAAAAGGCTGGAGAGTAAGCCAAGATATAGCATATGAACAGGAGATATTGAAAATGCAGTTGAAGAATGCAAAGGCCTGCAGAAGCCAAGTGGAATTGATCACTGGGATTGTCAATTTATTATTCTGAACTTTCGAACTCTCATCTGAGCCTATCATCAGAGAATAAAAATTCATCTCTCCAAACTTACCAAAATGACCATGTGTCAGACTCTGTTCCACCTATATTCACCTGTGGTGAATTCCCCCCCTCCCGCTGCCACCCTGCATTTGGGTTTAGAGCACCTGGTAAGCCAGTGGCAATTCCATGCACCTACTGACCAATGAGCCTGTCTCCTAGGCTTTATTGTCTCCCTGGCCATTTTACTCCCCACACAGCTGACAATCATTGTAGCTGCAAAATTAAAGGTATGTCCCTCTTCATGACAGTGTGAAACACCAATAAGTTAGCATCCCCTTGTTTAACCACTAGTTTGTGTTCCCGTACTCTTGTGGCCAATTTCCTTCCTGTTTAGCTAACATAGCTATGGAGGTAATCCATACAAGGGATCCAACAGATTACATCTAATGTAATATACTGTGCCCCCAAAGCCACTGCAAACCCTCACAGAGCCATTCAAAAGATGGCAGCCAAATTACAAAGTTTAATGTGACAGAAGAAGATAATTAACTACATGAATAATAAGAATATCATTGATTTATTTTACAACATCATTAAATGAAATGTTCATTTCCCTGAGCTTGTCTCTTTATAAGACAAGTAGGAAAGGTGATGCTGTGATTCACAATTGATTCTTGGATGCCAATTTGCATGAAAAGTGATAATAAAAATTGTGATTTGTGAGGAAATCCAATTGAACTTTTGACTATACAGCTTTTGAAATGTATAATTAAAGTAAGCTTTAATCATGTCTTTCTCTTTTCCTTAGTAGTATAATTTTAAGGCTACGAATATTTTGAAGAAGTATTTTGGAAGCTCTAGAAGACCACTCTGTGCTAGGCAGAACACATGTCTTTTTTCAGGCTTCTGTGTGAGCCTGATAAGATTTCAAATAACCAAACAGAGAAAGACAAAACAGTCCAGACAGAAATAGAAAAACAAAGCACACAAGCAAACAGAGTGTGATTTCAGCAAACACAATAGTGTGTGTATCTGTACACATTCTAATGTCCTCACCATAGATCTGTTTCAGGTGGATTATTGAGTCAATGTCTTATTCATTCTTAGCATGCAGCTTGATGTAATCCATGTAGAGGAGGTGGCTGATGGTAGTTCCACTCTTGAACACACATGCACA
>JANHZU010002216.1:195895-208858 GCA_032468055.1 Acrochordus granulatus | reverse complement strand
CGGACACGACTGCACGACTGAACAACAACAAAAATACCCTGAAATGTGTTAAGTGTACTGACTTTTGATTATTTCCAATATTTTATTTAATGTATATTTATGATTATTAGCAGACCAATCATTTATAGAATTATATCAGAAAAGTTGATTGAATAAAGTGAAATGTGAGAATAAGACTTGCAAGTCTCCTAGTTAATAAAACTCTTCACTAAGTATATGTGGGCATGTTCCTATCCATAAATCTCACTATAAAACCTTGACAAAAATGCTAAGTTTTATGTAGAAACCACATATCCAGCCTTTGTCCATTTAAAACATCGGTTTAAATACACACAAAGTATACAGCCCTCTCCCAAATTTACAAATTTCAAAGTACTGCTTCCCCCATAACAAATTCTGAGACTCAAGATGTCATTATAATATGCTATTTAAAGCTCTTACATTTTTAAGAGATTATTTTTATTAAATAACAAGAAACAAACAGGACTTTGCAGAAATTCAAGTTTAAAGGCAAAAAAGTGTTTTGAGTTCATGTGGGGATTTAAACACTGCAGCTCCTTAAACCAAATTCATGTTTTTCTATAATTATGCACAGGTGAACCTAGGGAAAAAGGCATGTTTTAAAGAGTTGCAGACAGGTGCTACAGTCCAGTCAATCCAAATAATATTCTGTGCTACACAGCTCTAGAAACAGACAAAACAAAGCACCAAAGCCCTGTAAGATTTATTCCCATTGCAAATGAAGGAAGTTCCAGGGAGAGAACTAAAACTAATCCAGTTAAAGAATGGCCCTAGCAAACAAATTTTAAAACCATATGCTGGACAGTGGAATTGTGAAACTGCATTCCACAGAAATATAGGATTCTATAAGGACTTGAATGGGTTCTAAGAACTAAGAGGGGGGGAACAACTCTCTGAAAGGAACTAAGAAAAAAGAAGCCATATTGTAGTCCCTTGCAGAAAGGATTTTTCCCCCATATTCTCTTGTGAAGGTCTCCCCACCCAACTTTAGTCACTTGCAGAGGTTTTAAAAAACTAAGGAAAAAATATCTGCATAATAAAATTATAATGGACACTCCTAAAGAGTAGGTTGAAAATGGAGTCGTATTCTTTTTCTCTTAGTCCCTTTAAAAAGTTTCTCTGCACTCTCTTGAATGCACTCAAGCGATCTGTTCCCACTTCAACACTGCTCTCCAAGACTGCCATAGCAATTTTTCTTACATTCAGCAATCACTTGTCATCTGACATTCAGAAATACCACCCCTTTTAATCATGGGTTCTGGAGGAAAAAATCTTAATGTTTTCCACAGCCTGAAAAAGTTTGAACATATTTCTCTTTACATTATGACTGTATAATATTTCAGATTAGATTCTAAAAAGTTGCTTTCGAGCAAACTGTAATGTGAATGAAGCATCTATCTTCAACCTTTTACAGCAGATGCAAAATAAAAAATGTAACTGTGGCTCCAAAGGAAGAGGGTCCGATCATTGAGGAGCAGCTACTGGTAAATTATTTTCCTTTTATCGCCACTAACTCCACATAGTTAGTGACACAGGGAAGGGCCAACTCCATCATATCTTTAACAGCAGAAACACTGATATGGGACAACACAGCCTCTGTGTAGAGAATATAGAAGATTGCTTGATAGAGAGAGGGAAGATTGCAATGATCATACAAACTTAGCTTAAACCAATACAAAATTCAAGATTCACAAAAATGCCTAAGACAGGCACCTCCCTAATTTACATGAAGACAAAAGGGGAAGCACATTCAAACTTGCAAGATGCTGTTACTACCATATAACCATTCTAGTAAATGTAGTTTTAGGCCTAAGTGGCATCTGTTTGTTGATCTGGAGTACCTTGTAAGACTTATACTCTACAATATCTTGGTTATCAACACCCTCTGAACTATGCTAAAAACAAACTGGTAATGAATGCAAACCTTACAAGCCAAGATCCATCAAAATTCTCAATACAGTTTGAATTAATCATAGTTTACAAAGATTTTTCAAAAATTGTAAGCCACTTTTTTCAATGCTTTTGTAACTTTGGACTGTAGCTAAATAAATGGTTGTAAGCTGAGGACTATCTGTAATACGGGAAGCCTGAATGCTCTATATGTTCAGTCTAAAAGGAATCCACCATCACTGTCAATTTTCAAGGAACAGTCCCAATTTTCTTCATAAATAATCAATTACTACAATAAAAACTATTTATTTCAGATACAAATCCAGATCTGAAGCTAAACTAAAATGGATCCAGATACTGTAATCTCATTCAAGAATCTGAGCTAAGATGCAACCAAATGCTATAGCAGCTTACCCGAGCATGATAAATTGAAGACTGCTGAAAAACTTTCCAAAATTTGTGGACAGCCCAAGCTTTTTCATTAAAGGTTTCCCAGTACTTGCATTATTGTTTCACTTAATTCTTGCCTCCATATGCTTTCTCAGTTACGCCGCTCCTACTTTACTCAATCAAGAACAGCCAGGATGACCCATGTACAGGTAGTCCTTAAAGTATTACTGTAATGGAGCCTGCCCCTTATGGCTGTAATGTTGTAAAACAAGCCAGTCATGTTACCAACCTGATTTTACATTTTTGCTATGGTCATTACGCTAATGCCATGGTCATAGAACAAACATTGTGGTTGTTAAGTGAATGCCTCAGACATTAAGTGAACCCTGTAGTTATTAAGTGAATCTCAGTTTACCATGACATGGTTTCCCAAAAAACAAAAGTGTTGGTTTTTGGCAAAACCATCATAAAACACAGTCAGCTGGACACTACAAACAACCATAAAGTTGTGTAGCCAAGTGCCCAAAATGCAGTCACATGATCAGAGGCAGAGGGGCAAACTGTCAGAACTTCAATCCGGATCATACATCTCCTTTTTCAAGCAAGTTATAACTGTGAACATCCACTAAGGAACCAGTCATAAGTTGAGGGCTACCTGTATATTTTGGTCTCAAATAGCTAAGAATCCTGTCTACAATGTAGAACTGTATCCATAACAAAATGATAAGAAGAAAGTATGGTATATCATTAGACAAAGCAATCTGAAAAATTATTTCTCCAAACAAAAATCAGTTTGTTTGAAATAAATGACAGTTTGTGTATAAGTGTTTTTTTCAAGTAATATTTTGTCAAACTGAAAAAAACAGGTACTAAAACACCACATATACATTTCACTAATAAATTACTTTTAAAGCAACTGTCATGAGACAGAACAAAATATTTGAGTAAATTAGACTTCTACATATCTTTTTAAAGACAATATAATTTAAACTATTGCTTGATTTACAAAACTTCATAAAGGTTTGTCAGAGCAATTAATGCAAAAAGGACATAACAAGTCTTGGCTATGTGAAATCAGCATAGCAAAAAATGATACAAAAACACCACCAAAAATACTAACATAAAACACATTTTCTGAAAAAGCATGCTAACTGATTTCTGTAACAAAGCATTTTGTTACCGAACAAAGCTGATACAGTAACCTAAGTAGTATATTTCAAATAAAGTCTATGTGTTCTTTGTCTCATAGATATATTCAATGTTTATCCCACTACAATCTCATGACTTTCAGTTTGACTATTCTATAAAGATAATTAAATTCAAACTCTGGCTAATTAGTGATTTCATCGTGGCATAGAAAGAATGTTTCAGAGTACAGTATTAATATTCTGAAAACACCATAAATCTTAATTAGAGAATATGAGGGCATATAAGGTGAAATCTCATAGATCATATGTTCTCATAGATCATAGTTCCTTAAATCCTCTCTCCCACTGTCCTTCTAAATTGCATGTCACAGGAGTTCTCCTTTGATGGGTGCAATTAATTACCTCACACCACTTGTCAAAGAACATAAATTTTTATGCATGTACTGTATAAGCACAGTTTAACATTCTTACTTAGCATTCTATCCCAACTATTTTCACATTTCATATAATGCAAACAACGCATAGGATATTCAAGTTAATATATATTGAAGTTAAGCAAATAGCTGGTAACCAAATAGGAGTATTCAAATAAAAGTACTTGGCTTAAATCCATTAGATATATTTACCCTTAATGATTTAAAATAATCATCAAATTTAACATGAAGTATATTTAATATATAAATTATAATGTATTAATATTGCTGTACTCCAGACTGGATTCATTCATTGTAGTAAGCTATACTGTATTAACCATGGTTTGTTATATAACTGACTGGCTAGATTTGTGGCTGTTAAACATGGTTTACAAATATAATGGCAGAGTTCATAAAATATACTAGGCCACAGTCAAATAAGTCATATAATGGCTTATTCTTGCCATCAGATATAAATAAGGCAATCAGATATCTGCAAAGTATCATCCTGACCCAAAGGTTATATGTATAGAGCAACAGCTTGGAAAACATTTTTTTACTGGCCACACTACATAACCAAATTAGGATCCCATTCACACAAGAAAACAAAACCCAATGTTCTGTAACATCCTCAAAGCTGCTCAAACCGTAAATGGTCAGAATGATGGGAGCTATAGACCAAAGTATTCACAAAATGCTAAATCTCCTACCTCTGATGTAACATAATTTCTATGTTCTTGAGCCTTTCCCTTCTGTACAGATTTGAATCTAAATGCTCCATGGCTTTTGGAAGAGGGTATAAATGGTAATATTGTTCCACCTCATACAGATAGAACAAAGATTTTAATTTGAAATTTACTTTAATTTTAATTTAATCCTTCACTTGGGAACTCTACAAAATTCTTTGAAAATTTCAAAATACTCTTATGTTTTATATGGCTTGGTTCTACACATACAGTAATAAAGTTATAAATTCCACCAATTTCCAAATGTTTATCTCACTTCTAGGCGATTCCTCTTTATCATTTTTAAAAACAACCCTTCCTTAACTCTTACATTTTATATTTCATGAATTTCCAAACTTCCGCATTCAGTCATTCTTCCCAGAGCATAAAAATCATTTAGTGGAATAAATTATTTCCTCCATGTTCTATAAGATAACCCTCATGAAGTAAACAGTATGCATCCAAAAGACTTCATGTTATCATTTTCAGGACAGTTTTCCTGATGCCTAATAATAACCAACAGCTGCCTGTTCCCTGTAAGTAGCTAAGAAAATAATTGCTCACAATTTCCTAGATTGCATTCTTGTAAATTTTCATAAGCATTTTACAGAATTATCACTAAAAATCAACTTTTAATTTATTTTAAGGATAAGCATTTTCATTGGAGATGTTATATTAATGAATCAGATACAATAACGTGTCTGTAAAACTGTTTTGAACAGAATCTATATTTGATTTATTAAAAGAATTGATTTCATAGGTAGAACATATATAGTGAGAATATTAATATATTTTTCCACATACACAACAGCAGCTCTTCTGAAAAAGCCAGAAAGGTAGTTAAAATTAAAAGGGGGGACAGTTCCTCCTATTCTATTTTCAAGCTAGATAATCTTTGACATATTGTGGTTTCCAGCCATGCCACTCAGGAAAAGGAAGTACCAACCAAACACATTTGCAGATGTTTACTCAGTTATGTAGTGTAAACATGCACTCTTAAACCCAAACAAGTAAAACAAAAGTAGGCTGATACTTTGATACAATCAATATTATGATGATCTCTTCACTTAGACCTTTCCCATATAATTCAGGAAGGGAAGAGGATGTTCTTCCATCTGTCTTTTAATTTACACATAATGTTTTAATTTTAACTAATTTAATTATTTTTCCTTCTTTATTTTCTATTTTAGATACACTGATTCAAGATATGCCTAGAGTGGGCATGCTCCAAGTCGCTTGGATTAAACAATGTCATCTATCAGAAAGTGTACCTTCTTTGTAGTGGCAGCAGCCTCCCGAATGAAGCCCTCTCCCAAGGTCCAGGTGACTCCCATCCTGATGGCATTCCAAACTACTCTCTCAGGACAGAGTAGAAGGACCCTCTCCTATTCAAATTGGCATCTTGTCTGGATTGCCACCTTGTACCTATTTTGACATTTTTTCTGGACTGTTTACTGTAATCTTACTTTTTTTTTTACTTTGAGAGCCATACTCAGAATGGAGTGGCTGAATAAATTTTAAAAATAAAAATGTTTAATACAGGAATCTGTTATAAAAATATATTAAATCAATAATAAATAAGTTACAGACCATAGCATATTCATGAACAGAGAATGCATTGCTTAATTAAATTAGCCATCCAATTGACACAAATTTACTAAATAGCATTGAAGATGGCAGTGACTCACAACTTGAAAATGTTTTATTATATCAATATCTGAATCTTAATAGTAATGATAGAACACTGTATGCAAATGATCAGAATCATTTATGATTCAGCCATGTGATGGGCATAAATATTACAGCCACAAGACTTGCACTTGCCTTTCCTTTTCTTCCTCCATCACACTACAAAGAGTTCAGCTATAGATTGTTTTTATTAGCTCCAGACAGTCATTTTATCTAAGCTGAAAAATGGAAATCAACTTTCAAGCAAAGACAATGAAGTAGGTACCCCTGAAGCAAATAAAGTTGGGATCAACAACTTAATTCATGTTTAATGCTAAATAACACAAAACTGAAAATTTAATTCCAACAATAATTTGATTTATACAGTAGTGAAGTTTTATTATTTTGAGTTGCCCAAAACATGAGCAGCATGAAATAAATAAATAAACTTCCCAAGGAAAAAAGGAGATTTGAGTAAATAAGCCAAAATTCTCCTGGTCTGTATTTTTTATCATGAGAAGCAATGACAAACATTGCTTGGAATAATACAGTTATGTCAAGTAGATATTTTCCAATAAGATCTTTTTCTTCTTGATAATTATTTTCTACTGCAATTTTTTTTCAATTAAAGAGTTGCAAGCAGTAGGAGTTAACAGATTAGTGATGTCATTTCTTTTCAAATTTAAAATCATTGTCATATATAAATCTACCTGTCAAGTGATAGGGAAAATAGGTATTATGCCTGTTATGACCTCCTAAAAATACTACTGTAGAGCATGAAGCGATTTTAAAAGGTATAGCATCCTGTGGAAGTCTTAAACCCCTTTCCCCAATTAAATATACACAAAGAACTGCTTTGATCTTCAAGAAATACAGACATCCAATACTACATTGACATTCATACTGTATTCTGAATATTTTTGGAATATTTATTGAATTTTGGAATATGAAATTAACCCTTACCTACCCTTTATACCCCAAATAACTCACTAAACTGCAGTATGCAAATATTATCAATCTATCAATAAACTTGTCTCAATATTTTGTCTAAATATCTGAGTATCAGCTTCCAGTCAGATCAATATAAAATGTAGTGCTTCTTAGATTTCACTATTGAAATAGTTCACAGGTCATGTTACTTACAGCTTACAAAAATTGCAGTGACAGTAGCAGCCAACATTAGCTGAATACTTCTTTATGCAAACTAGAAAGCTATAGCAAGCCTGGTAGGATTGTCCTCCAGATTCACTGAACTTCAATCTCCATAATCTTTAAATGCTTACATTAAGTAGAAGTCAGTCTATTTCTACGCTTCCTATTTGAGCTTCCTCTACTGCTTAGGAATTTTATTCATTCCAAGATTTATGTTTAGTTCTTGAAATAACCAAGAAATGTATCCATATCTGTGATTTTTGAAAAAATTAAATCCCATCCAAAATAACAAACTTATTTCACTCATATAAATAATGCACAGTCTGACCCCTTAATTCATCCAAACGGAAAGTATATGTGATACAATGCTTTGGATCCAAAAACTCACTTTTATAAACACAGAATGGTATGAAAAAAGAAAACTGAAATTCAAATACATAAGTCTGTTAGGAAAAGCTATTTATTGCTCTTACTTATATCCTATTTTACTGGTGCCATTAAGAATCCTTTTAATATGGGTCACAATATTCAGTTTCATGCTGAGAACAATGGGTCATGACACCCTGGGTGTTATAGAAACATTTCTGGGTGGCCAGAAAGTTCAAGGACGATTGAGCAGGCAGCATGAATCTAAGAATCTGTGTTCTAATTTGCAGAGAACACAGAAAGGAAGACATGTGACAGACTACCGAGGCAAAGACCAAGGTCCAAGCACATGTTTTCTCAGTGGCACCACTGAGAAGAACCATGGTGCCAAACAAATCACTGATAAAACTGGAATGTTATTTGGCTGCTTCTACTACTACTGCTTGGAAGCTAGTGCTGATAATAAAAGGGCTCAGGGTACCTGGGAGCATCTATTACAGAACCACTGCACTTCAGTTTCCATTTTACTAGAAAGCCAGATATCCAACATGCCAGAAGTCCCATCTTCCCTCCTGCCACAGCACTTCAGTCTCTTCCTCCAATGAGTGACAATCCCTAGAGGCAGGTCAAGAAACAGATTCTACTGGAGTGCTGGACTCTATTATATTTTTGTAATTGTCACCACATTGTTTCTTCAATGTAATCTCTATCTAGAGTCTGGAATTGCTCTCCTCTGCCAGACACACAAGTCATCACATTCTACAAATGCCTTGGAACTACCAAAAATTGATCCAGGTACCTTCCTCCTATGACAAAGGGTATCCAAATCCTGCTTCAGAAAGTACTTCCACCCATGGGAGACTCCATAAACTTGCCCCCAGAAAGGTGTTCCTAAAATCCAATTCATATGAGGAAGATTGCAAAGTCATTGGTCATCATTGGCTGAAACTAATAGGAGGATTGACTTGGGAATCTAGATTGCAAGAAAATCCCACAAGAAAGCAAGTGGCAAATTCTCATTTTGCAGAATTGTCTTTTCCCCTATTTCTTTTGACTTCTTTTTCTTATTCCCTCCTTCATATTTTTCTCTTCAAGGTTTACTCCATCTTCCTATCTTCCCTTCCCTGCTTCAAAGAGTTTTGCTACTATAATCCCCACGTTATTAAGCAGAAACTTGGTAGAAGGGAACAGAGCCCAGGAAGATGGAGAGCCAGTCAACTGCCCCTCAGGACATTTTCACTCAGTGAGGCACAAGCACATGAAGTGCACCATTTCTCAGGAGCTGCCTGGATAGCTGCCATGACTCAGATGTAAATTGATCTCTCAAGAGCAAGACTTCATCAGCAAGACCTCAGCAGCAGCTTTCCTCCCTATTAACTTGCTTCCAAGGGCAAGGAAGACCTCAAATCCCATCATCCTAACCAGATGATTAGGGATAATTGTAGACAGCAACCTGAGCTGCTTGAGTTCAGAGCAAAAAAAAAATCCTACACAATAGAAATGTTCATTCTTTCAACAGCCGTTACAGTTGTATCTTATTATTGCTTTTGTTGTTATCAACAGCACTACTCATGGATCAAACAAATGTATTATTTTAGGGAGATACAATACCACAAAACTTGAGAACCCCTGCCTTTAGGGATTCCACACACACTAGTTATGAGAGCTTTGTTTCCCATGTCTGATAACATTAAACTCACTAATGCAACAACAAAACTGTGTATAGGGAAATCACTGATGTGTACATATGTGGAAGTACTGTACTTTCTTCTGTGCAAATATTTGTCACTTAATGGCTTGAAAGGTTGTCTCAACTGGGTATTTACTGTCATGTAGAGCAAAACATCTTCCATCCAGCATATTTACTTGAAAATTTGTCTAATCGTTTAGATAACTAAATTCATACATATGCTGAATTAGTTTACCCTGGCCTAGTTACATTCCAGCTTGGCAAATAAGTGCTCTAAAATGCACTGATGCTATGATGCTCGGTCATTCAATTCCTTGTACGGTAGTTCAAATCAATGATCCTTTTTTTTTTCAAACAGCAAGCCTGAGAAAGATGTGGAAGCTATTGCCTTAAACATCATTCTCTAGTAACAACTGTCTTCTTGGTATCCTGAAGAGCACCTATATAGCCTTTTCTAAACATATGCCTTCTCATATATAGCGGAAAACTACTTATGGATTACAGACATTTATATCTTCTCCTTTCCTTCAGGAGCTCAAACAGTACTGTATATACTGAGTTCTCTTTTTCATTTTTTCCCCACAACTACCACCCTTAAGATAGGTAGGACTAAGAGAATGGGTTTGGCCCAACATCGATTCAGCACTTCCAAAGGGTTCTTCAGCTAGTTTGGCGCAGTGATTAAGGCATCAAATTAGAAACCAGGAGCCCATAAATTCTAGTCTACTTTAATCACAAAGCCAATTGTGTGACCTTGGGCCAAACCCTGTCTCAGCCTTAAGGAGGTAACCACTTCTGAAAAACCTTGCCCAGAAAATGTAAGAATTTGCCAGGCAATCTCCAAGAATCAGACATGACTGAATGGAAGGAAAAATAAATATATTAGACAGCCAGTTTGATATAGTGGTTAAGGCACCAGGCTAGAAAATGGGAGGCCATGAGTTCTAGTCCTGCCTTAAGCACAAAGCCAACTGGTGACCTTGGGCTAATCCCTCTCTCTCAGCCCTAGGAAAAAAGCAGTGGCAAATCACTTCTCAAATCTTGCCAAGAAAACTGCAAGGACTTGCTCAGGAAGTCACCAGGAATCAGTATTGATTCAAACAAAGGTGCTCAACATGCAGATAGTTTGAAGTTGGAGCTGTACCTAAAATGATTGAATCTGGAAAATTCAATAATGGCCACAGGACTGAAAAAAGTCAGTTTACATTCCAATTCAAAAGAAGGGCAATGCCAAAGAACGTTCGAACTATCGTACAATTCCATTCATTTCACATGCTAGCAAGGTTATGCTCAAAATATTACAATATTAATAAGGTTTCAGCAGTATGTGAACCAAGAATTACCAGATGTACAAGCAGGGCTTGAAGAGGCAGAGGAACTAGAGATCAAACTGCCAACATTCGCTGGATTATGGAAAAATCAAGGGAGTTCCAGAAAACATCTACTTCTGCTTCATTGACTATTCTAAAGCATTTGATTATGTGAATCACAACAAACTGTAGTAAATTCTTAAACAGATGGGAGTAAATTCTTAAACAGATGTCTCCTGAGAAATCTGTATGCTTGTCAAAAGGTAACAGAACTGGATATGGAACAACGGACTGGTTCAAAATTGAGTACGAGGCTGTCACCCTGCTTATTTATTAACTTATATGTGGTGTACATCATGTGAAATGCCAGGCTGAGTGAATCACAACCCAGAATTAAGATTGCCGGGAGAAATATCAACAACCTCAGATATGCAGACAATACCACTCTAATGGCAGAAATGAAGAGAAACCAAGGAGCCTCTTGATGAGGGTGAAAGAGAAGAGTGCAAAAGTTGGCTTGAAACCCAACATTAAAAAAACTAGGATCATGGCATCTGGCCCCATCCTTCCTGGCAAATAGAAGGGGAAGAAATGGAAGCAGTGACAGATATTACTTTCTTGGGCTCCAAGATAATTGCAGATGGTGACTGCAGCCATGAAATTAAAAGATGCCTGCTCCTTGGAAGGAAACCTATGGCAAACCTAGAGAGCATATGAAGAAGCAGGAACATCACTTTGCCGATGAAGACCCATATAGTCAAAGTTTGGTTTTCCCAGTAGTAACGTCTGGCTGTGAGAGTTGGACCATAAGGCATTGAAGAACTGACACCTTCAAATTGTGGTGCGAGAGAAGACTCTTGAGAGTCCCTTGGATTGCAAGGAGATCAAACCAGTCAATCCTACAGGATATTAACCCTGACTGTTCATTGGAGGGACAGATACTGAAGCTGAAGTTCAAATAATTTGACCACATAATGCAAAGAGAGGACTCACTGGAAAAGACTCTGATGCTGGGAAAGATTGAAAGCAAAAGGAGAAGGGAACGGTAGATGATAAGATGGTTAGATAGCACTGTAGCTTTGACGGGTGGATTTGGGCAGACTCTGGGAGGCAATGAAGGATATGAAGCCTGGTATGCTGTGGTCCATGGGGTTGTGAAGAGGTGGACACAACTGCACAACTGAACAACAATCTAAGATGACATATTTTATTTAAAAAATTAAGATTATGATATTCCAACAAGTTCAAAGGCACCAATAGGTTCACAGACAGACTCTATCAGACTTTCTATATAAATGTCCAGATGTATCAGATACTCTCCACATAGTCTTTATTAGCAGGATGCAGGCAACATGTAGCTTGCATAGAAGAGTACAAGCATGCTTTGGATAAATGTGGTTTTGATTCTGCTTGTGACATATTGACTAAAATATACCAAAAACTATTGGAATTGTGTTCTTATTAGTACTATAGAATGTTGCATTCCAACTGAGTATAATTAAGCTTGTCATCCAGTCTATTCTTTATCTTACTCAAAAGTGCTATGTGAAAGCCCTGATTAACCAAAACTATGACTTCTCACTCATATTCAACACTCTGCTTAACACCTTTTACCCTGAGAGAGAGAGAGAGAGAGAGAGAGAGCTGGGGTTTTTTTTTTTAATATAGAAGAGGCTGCCAGGCTGTAAAGTGAAGTGTTAGCCTCCAACTTCATCTTTACTTCCAAGAATGCCTCTAGCCTTCTCATAGACCTACATAAGTTTTACATAAGTTTTATGATATGGCTGTAACCTAATATTTCTTTTTATTATACCCCGTCTTCTGAAATAGAATAGTAAACAGTAGAAAAAGGCAGTCAATTAGTGTTTTGTATCCCATTATAAACTCCATGGCATCTACTTTATGAATAAGCAATGCCTCCCAGCAACCATTTTGCAAACAGCAATTTTAATATCTCTTCAAAATAATAAATATGACCTCTAGATTATAACAATTATTATGAGGTACCTAATAATGAATATATGTTTCAGATAAATGGCCATTTATAAAATCTTGAACCTGGAAGGGATGATAAAATAAGATAAGCCTCTGCAGGGTGCATTTTTTTATGACAGCATTCATTGTATTAGTTATTTTACACAGCTGAGGAGGAAAGGATCACACTCATAATTTACCTTATAACCCAGCCAT
>JANHZU010002216.1:118694-133238 GCA_032468055.1 Acrochordus granulatus | reverse complement strand
TGGATTAAAGGCGAAACGTCTTCGACTTGAGAAAAATCCAGTCCAGATGCCTGTTTTTTAAACTTTGTTGCCATGCATTCTAGGGTTAAAATTTATCCATCATTAATGTTATTTCCTTTAATTATATTCCTGATGTAGCAATCCTATGCATCAGACTGAGATGAGAATGACTTCCCCAAGGTCACTCATAGAGCTTTAGTGGTTAAGGATGGATCTGAACCCAAGTCTGCCTAGTGCCAGTCCAACTCCCTACTCCCATTACTACATGTCATTTTTCTTACCTCTGAGATGGAGTTTTATTGCAAATCTTTAAAAGCACTCTGATTTTATTTAGTAGCTTTAAACATTTTTTAGTTAAAGTTTGATTTCCCATTTGGAACAGGAAAGCATATAACCCAGTAATCAACAAGGCACCTGCCCAATATCAGTGATATATTCAAACCTTCAGAGGGTTGAACCTGTTTAATAACAATGCCAATCACAAGGATGAAAACAGAAAAATTTCTATAGCTTGGCCAAATCAATGTTTTAAATATTTGCATAGTTTCTCAGCGTCACATTCTGTACTGACACCAGTTTTGGAGTTGTCTGTCTTATGCAATTCCATATTTAACTAAAACATAGCACACAACCTTGTTGAAACACTAGAATCCTTCCAAATAACAAGTCTAAAATCTGACTTAGAATTTGCTCTATAATGCTCAGAACATTCACTCGTGCAATATAGGGGGACAGAAAGAGAGAGAGAGAAAGATCAAGAGAGAATTTATCATTTGTCAACTGATATTACAAAATCTTTTGATGCAGAACTTGAAAAAAAACCCTTTTTAATGTTAATGGCATTCCAATGATTGGTCCCAATTATGCTCATTGAACACATTTTCAGCCCGCTCAGCTCCAATCATGTTAAGCCATAAAGTGGTTTGCTTGGTTGCAGCTTAATCTGCTGCATGAGCCTCATCCCCAGGATTTGTAAACACGCAAGCAAACAAAACTGTGAAGCCCTTTGTGCTTTCCGATATGCACTGATGATGTTACCTAGGTTGGTAATTAAACATCTGCAAGAAAACAACCAAGCTCAGAGAGCACCTAGGACTCCACAATTCAACCCTGAGCTACAAATACTTTCTTCTATCAGTAAGCGAACAAAAGCTTAGCACAATGAGTAAACCTGGAGAATTTGCTTCAGTGTGAACAAACTTTGTTTGCGCTAATACACAAAGCTAGTTTCCCTGGTAACAAGTGTGGATGAACAAACCAAGAGTGGTTTGCTTAATGTATTATCCAAATATTTGAAATAAGCAAGGATCCAGATTTGTTTCATCTTAAACTGAATAAGTCAGCCATGAACACACCACGGTTTAAAATCTCCACAATAAGCCAGAATTATCCAGCATTAGCTGCCTTACTGCTGCTGAACAGTTTGCAGTTTCTGCTTACAACACAGTCACCCACGCAGTCAGAGAAATGCGGAGGAGCATTGAAAAATGAGCTGAAATTCACTGTTACTCACACTAATATCGGAATACAGAGAATGTCCGTGGAGGTTCTTATATTCCTCTCGAATATCCAGAAGATCGATTTCTGACCTGGATACTAGAATTCTGCTCAGCGTGACTTCATCAGTCCCAGATCCCTATGACGAGGGGGAAAAGCTCCATGAACTATGAGCGTTCAGCTGAGATTTAGAAACCCTGCTTTCCAAAACACACACATTTCTACACTGGAGACCAAAACAGTTTGAAGATTCAAAGCACGAGCATATCGGTTTTAAAGCTCACAAGAGCTGTGGCATTTGCAAAATGGGGATCCCCAACAGGAGACCAAGAAAAATACTTCATCTAAGTATTGATGCCCATATTTTATCTACAATGATCTAAGGCTGCCTTAGATGGACACCAGAATGTCCAACCAGCAGGCCTCTGGTGGGAATATGGGAGTTAAGATGCCACCATCTGCAGGGAGCGTGTTCAAGTTATGACCCGTATCCTTTGGATGTATCTCTTTCATTTGTTTGTTTATTAAATTTCTACACCATCCATCTCACTTAAGTGATTCTGAGTGGTTTACAACTATTATTATTAACTAATAATAACAACAACAACTAATAATTAACTATTATTATGATTAACTAATATTTTAATATGCCAGGAAATTGGGCCTCTGCAATTTATCCTTCTTCTGCCCTCATCAGGGGCACATCTGGAGACTTCATTGCAGCAAGCAGAGATGGACCACAGTTCTAGGGAACTGAAAGGGCACACAGGGTCTTTCTCCACCACACGGGGAGATTTAAAAAATGATGCATGTCCTTGATCAGAGGAGGAAGCCCAGGGCAGTAAACCTCAGTGATGAATTGGGCCTTTTAAACTGAGAGGTGGCTCTCCCGGTCCCTGATACCACAAGCCTGAGAAGAGAAAACAACTATAGGTAATTCTCATTTAGCGACCACAATTAGAAACAACTCAGCCATTCAGCAAAGTGGTCTCTAAGTGACACCATGACTTCATAGTCTTACTTCATAGCTTTCCTTTGCTTTATCGACCTGCGAACATCGTAACTGTGAGGATTGGTTGCAAACTTATTTTTTCATCACTGTCATAACTGCCAAAGGTTTCAGTAGAAGGCAGGTGCTAAACAAGGATTATTTATCATGTATTAACACATGATAGATACATGAAATCGCCTGACCATGGCTCTTTTTACGCACTGTGCTGACTCTGGTGGTTGAATTAACTCAATTGGATTGCACGATCCATCCAACCAAGTGATCAAAAATTTAATTTGTGAATTAATGATTTAATAGTGAACAAGTTTAGCATGTTGTGCAAATGTATTGACCATTGAACGGGTTAAATATGTGGCGTGATCTCAGCCCTGGAGTCATTTCCCTGGTCTATTTGTTCTAATTCTCATCATTCCTCTTACATCATTTGAGGACCATCATCCAAGGAAACGGGGATGAGTAATGTCATGAACATAACGATCCTCTGAAAATGGTGCAAAATACACATTTTGCATCATTTGAGCAATAACACCATAATATGTATGACATTCTTGTAGCTTCCACCAAATGCTGAAGTATTCAAGCAGATTTTTCCAGGAATCCTACACTTTGCTTGGCTTTACATACCAAGCCTGTTCTCCTGCCTATGTAATCCTGAGAGTTTCCATAGATATTGGCATCAAGTTCTCCAGTCAGAATAACTTCCTGCATTTACATAGGGACTTTTCTCAAGGTCAAGAATCAAGAAATTGATTCAAATTTGATTGAAAATTGATTCAATTACTATTGAATCAAGCAGAAGTTTGCTGGGAGAGCAACCAACCTGCAGGTTTCAACCCTCCACCATCCTTACCTTGACAGAACCCTGCTTGAAATAGTAAATAACTATCAGCTAGTAATGCAGGCACTACTTAGCAACACGGTTGGTGGTCCTTGATGACCTGACTTTGAGCAAGGGAACCTCATACAGTCTTACCTTTATAGAGTTGTACAGTTTTTCAGCAAAGAAGCCAGGAGTATTATTTACACACTTCACTATGAAAAAAGATGAGAATAGAAGAGTTGGATACAAACCTTTTATACTGTCTGGTTATTCTGTGAACAAATTTGGAATGCAAAGCAGAAGATATCCCAGTGAATTATTTAAGTAATTGCAAACACAGATTAAATGCATGAACAAGAGGTGGGAAGTACATCTAACAGTTAAATCCATAAATAAATAAAATGTTCACCTCTGGGCTGATACTAGATTGCAATTGTTTGCACAGTTTTTTTATTACAGCCCTGTTGTACCTATTTTAATATTTATATTTGCAGAGTTGCTTGCCCAGATTTCATCAGATAAAGAGCAAAAGTGTATTATAAAATGTAATTGACCTTCCCTTTTTGTGCAAATTGGAAATTACTTTTTGGGGTGGAGCAAGACTAAAAGTGCACCTTTGCCTCTAGGTGCTCCATGTGGTTTACGATTAAATCTGCAGTTTGCCTTTCCGCGAAAAAGAAAAGCTAACAAGGAGAAAATGCTAATAAACAGACCTCAACAAGAGGCGAAAAATGTATTTAGTGTTATGAAGTTCCCAATTTTGGTGGCAAATCAAGGGCTTTTCAGCGGCAGGGAAAGTTGGCGTTGACTTCTTCCATCTTATTTTTATGGATGTTTTTACTGTTTTAATTGTTTTAGAATTGTAAGCTGTCCAGAGTCACTTTGTATAGAAATCAAGTAAAATAAATAAATATTTATATGTAGTCACAGATGCCTAAACATATCAAAACCCAAGAGTTTTTTTTAAAAGATTCTAAACTCAAAATGTCCTAATTAATATAAGGCTTGGAAGTGCCCCATTTGCCACACTTCTGCCTTTGGTTAAAGGCCAGTTAGAAAACCAACTTGCCTTGCTAAGCAGAAATAAAAGCACCATGAAATATTAAAGGGACTAAGAACTGTAATTGATACCAAAGGTACCCCATTCTATTTCACACCCACACCCCTGTTAATGGCCAGATGGAACTTAGTATAGTGTGAAGAGGAGCAATAGAAAAGAATATTTGTAGCTCAGGGTTACAATCGGGGAGCCCTAGGTGCTCTCTGAGCTTGACTGATTTTCTGCAGACGTTTCAATACCAAACCAGGTAGCACCATCAGAGAGCACCTAGGACTCTATAGTGTGAAGAGTAACATCCCTAACTGGGCAACAAGAACAGAAAGGAGCTGGCACCACAGCTGTCAAGAGTGGGGGAGAGTATTTATGACCAGCTTCCAAAGAAAAATCCCATTGCGATCTGGGTTTACAAAAAGCTTAGTTCTGGTTTATAACACAGATGCAAAAAGTGGGTTATTTGCAGGACTGCCTCTTTTAGTTGTTCATACCCATCCTACCAAGTCTGATAGGAGGGACACACTTTGGATCCCCTCAGTTAAAATATACCACTTAATGTGAACTGGGAAGTGCGTCTTTTCTGATACAATGCCTGCCTCTGGGACATCAAATCCCCAAAAATCAAATTAATCCTGACCTTGCTGGGTTTGTTCAAATCACTGACGACCCAAATGTATGGGGATCAAAAGGTGAGAAGGCCTTTGGGATGAGATGCTACTCTACTGTTGAGTGTTCATTGAGTTTATTTTGACCACCACTGTAGGCATTTGTTGGTTTCACTGTTAATCATTTTCGGGATTGTTTTTCATATGTGGTAAGCTCCCAGAGTCACATCTGGGCAACTGGCACCCCACTGTCTCACCAGCATGGCCAAAACCGATAAAAGCATTCTTCTACAGGAATCCAAACTGGGACTGGCATTCATACTGAAGAAATGGCACGTCACTGGTGTTCTTTGGAATGGTTTTCAGGCATAAAAATGTATTTTTCCCTTGTTTGGATGATCTTTCTTTCCATTAACCCATCACAAATGCCCTGTGCAGATTTCCTTGAAAAAAAGTACAGAGCTGCACATACAGAAAGTGATCAATCCTCTAGGAGATTTATAAGAATGGTGTATCCTGTAGACACACACACACACATTTGCACGATCATCTCACGCTTCCCTTACCGATGGCCAAAAGCAGATCCGCGAAATCGCCCGACGTTTCGTTCCGTATGCTGTCCTCCATTCGATGCCCACTAAGATTTTTGTATTCCTCAAATGCTTAAGAAACGACAAAGGAGAATGATGCCAGAGCATAAGCTGTGCATACTCTAAGATACCCGAATAAACATCTGGGGCATTTTTATTTCTGCCTCGGCAAGCCCTCATTCTTTTAAAATAATTTAAAATATTAAAATAATTTAAAAGAATTTCAGATTATTTTAAAATAATCTGAAATCCTATTTTCCATTTTCTTAATCTAAAGAACTGCAAGACGGAAAACAGGTCGAAGAAAAAAGCTTGTTGCGTTCTAATGGCTTTTTTAATTTTCTAAGGAACAGATTTCCCTCTCACACAAACACACACACATGTTTTTCCAGTTTGGACATGTTAAAAATCCATCACCTTGGGTACTGTCTGCCCTTCAAGGTAAGCCAGAATAGGAAATCAAAATTACGAATAGTAATACAGGTAGTCCTTGACTTACAGCGTTCATTTAGTGGCAGTCTGAAGTTACAACAACGCTGAAAAAAGTGACGGGTCCTCGCACGTATAGCTGTTGCAGCATCCCTACGGTTGTGTGATCAAAATTCAGGTGCTTAGCAATCAGCATGTATTTTCAGCATCCCGGGGTCATGTGACTGCCATTTGTGACCTTCCAATCCAGCTTCTGACAAGCAAAATCAATGGGGGAAACCGGATTCATTTAATGACTGCGTGATTCATTTAACAACTGCAGTGCTTTTCTTCACAAATGTGCCCCCAAAAAGGTTGGGAAATCAGATGCAACTCATTTAACAACCACTTTGCTTAGCAATAGCAATTCTGGTCCCAATTGTCATCGTAAGTCGAGGACTACCTGTACTAGATGTATTACAGGATTATAGTAAGAGAATCTTGCAAGTCTGAAGATGCTTCCGCCCCCTTCCTGTCTTTATCCCAAAGAGGACTAGGGAGGGTTCAACCTGAGAGCATTTTTCCACCCCTTTCCTCATTTGGGCTGAGAGTTCTCTTATCCGACCGCTGCCTTGGCCACAACTCTTCCTCAAGGTTTTTCTCACGCCCATTCCAGGTCCTGGGGCTGGGCTCGCATCTCGATCCGTGTATCTAAACATGCAAGCAAAGCTCAACGTGCCTAAATCTTGAATGCAGAAACTGATCAACTTCTTACTGAGTTTGAGTTGAGGAAAACTGCTGGAGGTCAGAATGTCAATAAATTTGGTTTCATCCGTTCCCCACCTCTTTTCGCCAGCATTGTAGAGGATCTGGAAAACAAGGGTGAAGGGGCATGAAAAGGGCTGCTCTTCTGCTATGCCTCTGTTAATATTTCAAAGAAGGTCCACTGAGCAATTATTTTTGGAAGGCTTTCCGAGACGGTCGGATTAAATCCTGCTGCTCCCACTCCCCATTCGGCAGACAGTTCAGAAAGACGGTCGGAAGCCGCAAGCACCACTTTCACTCCTGCTTCAGTTCAGGCCAGGTTCTTCCAGGTCTGGAGAGGCATCACTTGGTAAATCTCATGCAAAGTTTAAAAGTCTAAGTGGGTAAAATTTTGATGGGCTTGTCCATGATGAAAAAAATCAAAGAAGGCTATTCTAATCCTGAGGAAAAAAACTAGTAATTAATGGAATATAGGGTTGTGTCTACTTCTGATGATTACGCTTTTCACACGCAAAAGTTATTACCACTGTATGCCCAAACCATCAGTTTTACTTTACATTTCTAAGAGCAAATCCCTACCCCTTAAAAGCTAGTCTCAGATAGTTATCTGCACAGTTATTTGTCTTTCACCTAACTAGCCGAAGCAAAGCAACTCAAAAGTAAATAAATAAAACCCAAAAACTTAGACTGTCAACCAGGCTTTTCTGGCCACAGAAGGTTGAGTTTAGCTTTTGACAGCATAACAACAGCATTGATAGATCAGCTCAAAATCAACCTGGATAAGAAGAAATCCCATTCCAAGAAGCTCAGACACAAAACAAAAGAACCAGTTTGGTGTAGTGGTTACAGTGCTTCCCTAGAAGCCAGGAGACTGTGAGGTCGAGTCCCACCTTAGGTGGAAAAGCCAGCTGGGTGACTTTGGACCAGTCACTCCCTCAGCCCAACCACCTCACAGGGTTGTTGTTATGGGGAAATAGGAGGGGGGAGGTATATGAGATATGCTCCCTGTCTTGAGTTACCTATAAAGTAATAAAGGCAGGATTTTTATTTATTTATTTATTAAATTTATATGCCGCCGAAATCCAAAGACTCTCTAAAAATCTAATAAATAAATAAAAAATAAATATGTACAGAATTGAGGACATCACCAACCAATTTACAGCTGAGGGCTGTGTAGACACATGGGCTGCCCAGCGGCATCCACAAAGAGAAGGGAGGTTAAAAAAAGTCAAGAAGGAGGTCACCATCACAGCAGAACCTCCTTCTTTGAATGTGAATGTCACAAGAGGGACACCCTGGGCTGTCATCTCCGGGCTGCTAAATCCAAACAACCACTAGATGGCAGCAAAGAGATACAGAAGAACTTTGTCGCCATCGTGTGTTGTCGCCATCATGTGTTGTCGCCATCGTGTGTTGATCTGGCTTTTCCTGACTAGATCAGGATCCCTCAACAAGGGAAATCTTAGGAATTGAAGTTCACACATCTTAAAGATGTTCATCTTGAGAAACACTGGCTAGATCTTTTAATATAGATAAATACAGCATTCTCAGATCTGAACGTCTGACTTCTGATTAATTTTAAAGGCAATGCCCTTTTAACGACTTGGAGATACGAATGTGTATGTACGTGTGTGCACGCGCATGTGTGTGTATGTATAGGACCTTGTACTCTTGTCCGGCTCTTTTCCAAAGTGTGATTACCTGTGCATCCCTCTTTGCCACATCTGCATGGGCCTGTGAATTTTCATCTCTTCTGGCCTGTGGTAGTATTGAAAAGAAGAAAAAAGACTATGAGCCCAAAATGAGCACCCAAATGAAGTAACATTCGGCATGATCCGATGTCCTCTATAAGTAAGAAGATGCGTGATTCCTTCACAAATAGCACTTGTTGCATTTCTGTTGCAATCCAGCTCCTTATTAAAATGCCAACAAAACAGGAATAACCACACCAGGTTTTATGATGGATGCATTTTCCTTGACTTTAGGCAGCAGAAGATGAAAGGATGGTAATTGAGGGCAATTTCAGGGAAGAAAAGAGGAATAGGAAATGCATGTCCTTTTAACCTCTGGGCTTCCCTCTTGGATCTGGATTAATTCTCTGAATGCAACAAAAGCAATCCTGCTTGGCTGGGTATGCTGGGAATTGAAGTCCACACACCTCAAAATTGCCAAGGCTGGAGAACACTGCTCTAGGGAACAGGCTAAAAGGGTCCGTCTCCATTATTTTGTTGACTGGTATCAAGCAGATTGCACCAGTTCCTCCATAGCTGCAGCTTTTTTTTAATGCCCCATTGTCATGAGCAAACCTTCTTCTTCAAAAGGAACATGGGAGAAGAGAGAAAGCTGTGCAACTTTCCTTTATAGGCATAAAAACATGGAAGGGTCTCACCATCTTTTCAACTCTGTTGTATGTTCTGAAAATTAGGATGCCACAACTTTGGAGGAGCGTTGATGATTATTTCACCCAACTTCTGGAATGACGTGTGAATTAGCCCTAGACCTAATTCCAGAACTAAAACTAGACTTTCTTCTAGAACTAGAACTGAAACTTAGACTTAGAACTAGACCACTTGTATTTAAGGATGTCCAAGAGGGAACAGAGCATGCCCCCTTGGAAGTGGCAAGTGCAATCTATTGAAATGAATGCCTGGATAAAAATTAATATAATGGGTTAAATTAGCTCATTTGTGAATAGCCACACAAGAACATTTACACAAAACTGTTAAAAACTCCCTTACATTGAGCAAGGCCAAAAGAGTTCTTTTGAAGTCTCCTGATGTGTCCCAACCAACATCCTCACTCATGCTGGTCCTATAAACTGGAACCAAAAAAATAAGAGTTAGCGACACTTACTCAAATGGTAAAAATTAAGGAATACTCTGCGTGAATGCCCAAGTAGATTACACACTGTCAGTAAACATTCTCCAACCTTTGGCTTAATAATACCAAAGAAGCCCCATTATTTGACTTCTGACATAGCCCTGTTGGGATAAAAGTTGTACAGTATATCTATCCTACTGGAGAGGCCGTCCTACCTGCACAACTTGTAAGCACACATCACACTGCGTAATTCTGCCGGTAACCTTGTTCATTTGCTAAAGAGCTGACAAAAGGAAGATCTCTACCGTTTATTTGGCATCACCTCCAAGGCGCAGGTTTTTTAAAATGCTCACTGCATAAGCCAGAGGAGGAATGGATAAGCTGCATAAATCGGGTGTCGTCTGAATGTTTTGAGTTTCATCTGCTCTAGCCAACTTGGCCAGTGGGAAAAAGCTGTGGAGTAGTAATCCAAAATATGTGTCGCTCCGGAGGTGATAAAAAGCAGTACTTACAGTGCTCCTTGTGTGCTTTAATCCAGAGACAAATGTAAGGTTTTAACTTTTACTGTTCACTTTCTGAACTACGAATTCCAGTCATCCATGCATTCCTACAACCATGCACATCAACTCAACTGAACAGGGGAGGTTTAATTTCTAGAAAAATCATGGTGGGATGTCCAACATGCACGCATTTTATTTTGCGTGATGGCTGCAAAACAACAATCCATACAGACTTACATGCTTTCCAACAAGGCATGGCCAGTCCATCAAGGCTTGGTAGTGCCATCTGGGAACTTTTCACACACAAGGATGTCATTCCTTCATCTAGATTGCATGGGAACTAACTGCCCTGGTGGGACTATCTTTTGCTATGAGAACTGCACCCCGTTATGTTGGCATGTTCCACAGGCTGAGTAGGCTGCAATCTTGTTGAACAAACCAATGTTTCTCCTTTTGGGACTCCTGTGGGCCTTGTGAACTGCATCCTTCCTACATGCCTGTTTATACCTTCACACATGCCTGACACAATATTTATTGAGAGAGGAACCAATTAACTACAAACAATATGAATGAGATATCGTTAAGCTAGTCCTTGACTTACAACCATAATTGAGCCTGGAATTACAGGTGTCAGTCATACCAGTCATTAAGCAGGTCATAAACTGATTTAATTTTACAAACAGAATCATAACAACAATTTTTTTGTCATGGCTATTCAGCAAATTATTACGGCCGTTAAGTGAGCACCATGGTCATTAAGCAAACACATTATCCAGAGTTGGCATTTTTTGCTGGAAACTGAAAATAAACACCGTTTCTAGCAAAATAAATTATAAATCACAGTCACATGACTACAAAAGGCTTCAGACAGAGTAACTGCCAGCTGATTACCAAATGCCAAAAATGCAGTCATAAGACCTTGGATGGGAGGTGGGCATGAGTGTCGGAACTTCAAATAAATAGCTTATTTTGGGTCCATCGTAATTTGCAACAGCCGCTAAGTGACCAGTCATAAGTCAAGGACTACTTGTAACTTTATGATGAGCTAATCATACCATTGGTATGACGAACCTAGATTAGCTAGCTCTCTTGTCCAAATGCTAGTTTCAGAAGACCTTCTCCTAAACCCAAAGGCAAACAAGGGTTAAGTTTCCATCCTAACTTACCGTATCAGCTCCTTCCCAAATGATGTGCTTTGAAGCTATCAAAAGTAAGCAAAGATTCATCTGTTGTTTGGCCCCAGATCTTTCCAGTGTAGAGACCCAAATTCACAAGGAGCTCAGAAATTATATGGAAGGACTTTTTCCAAAGTCTGACACTATAGCACCCCCATTCACATGGCCAGGGATCTTTCTAACCTCTGATCTTAGATCAGAGAAGGCTGGCTTAGATCTCCCAACGTTGCTTCCCACAACCTGGCTGCCTCTGGGTGCTTCTGCATTCACAACCTTCTGTTGAGTCTTGTGTCAAGACATCTTGTTTCAATTAACTGAACAAAATTAAGCTCATGCAAGAGACATCTCCCCACTCTCCAAATGAGGCACTTAATGATAAACTCCATTAATGCAAAAGAGAATAACTTGCAGTCTTATAGATGGCAGATAATGACATTTCTAGTAATTGCAAAAACGGGTTTGCTTATTTTGAGGTCAAGAAAACCATTTCCTGTTTCAACAGCAGCATGCATTTTTAGCAATGGTACGAAGAAGCAGAAGTTAATTTATCTCATTATTATTACTGTTATTTCTCTACAATATTTCAGATTAAAAGATCAGTCAGAGAAAAATCATTTTTTCTGTAAGTCTCCAAAGATATTTCACAGCAAAACTGGAATTTCATGCTAACGTTCCTTGTTGAAAAGCAATTTTATTGTATCACGCTGGATCAATCTGGGATGAACCCTTTATTCCTTGAGACCTTTTTATTTTCAGCTTTTACTGATTATTTGTAAGGAAGACATTAAGAATATAATCTAGGTATCAGAAGATCCTTAATTTTAATCTTTCGCCTGCTTTGAGCATACCAGCTGGTGAAGCTGAAGTTCCCTGACTTGGTAATCCCATATACAGATGGGGTTACTAACATTAAACTGCCTTTTAAGCTTTAATCCATTATGAGTAAAATGCTATGAACACTATAGGTCAGGCATGACCAATTTTGGCAACTTTAAGATGGACTTCAACTCCCAGGAATTCTGGGAGTTGAAGTCCATACATCTCAACGTTGCCGAGGTTGGACACGCCTAGCATAGGGCATTCCACAGACTAAGAAAGAGAAAGCAGAACTTTCTCATCCAGTTTATTTAGCCTTTTTTTTAATGTGGTGATCTGTTTGGAACTACAATTCCCAGAATTGTCAGGCTGCCTTTAGCCATGCAATTCATGCATGCATGCATGCATTCAATTCCTGCAGCTGTCCATCTCAATCAGGGACTCTGGGCAGCTTAAATTTTTCAAAAATCTGGGAACTGAAGTCTCAAGACACTGAAGGTCAGGTGGCCAATTGCAGGACCTCACCAAGATGATAATCTGCATTCCTTCACTTGCAATGTCAGCAGGGTTGGGGTTTACTAAACCAGACCCCGGTGACTCAGTCAGCTTTTTCTAATTCCAGGTTTATTTGGTTTGCTCATCTGAGGCTACGATGCACTGGAGCAGGACATCCGACTCTGTCCCCACTAGTGGGCTTTCTTTACCCTCACCAAGAGAACAGACATCCATCTTCCAGAGATTAATCAACGCCACCACTCTGCACCAACTCCAACTATAAGCTTGGCTGGGCTGGCTGCATTCAGTTTCCAATCCATCTTGGTCAGGTCCTCTGCAGTTCAGCAGTTCATCTTCCTGAAGCGCAGCAGGACCTTTTGCGAGTGCCTCTGATCAAATTAAAGCTGGAGGGGACACGGGCCATGATCCAGCTAGTACTAACTCAATAGGATCTGACTTAATAATGGGGAGCTGCCACCCTGTGTGGAAATCTGCATAAAACCCTTCAGGCTACAGGCCTGCGTGCCAAGTAAAGGATTAGGACTGCAACTGTTAAAGGTTTCCTAGACTCCAAAGGGGTAAAATGGCATCTGAGAACTCAACAAGATGAAAGCACCTGTATTGTCCTTGAAATTTCACTTAAAACAGGCCAGTTTTTGCCCTACCCCTTACGATGGTTGTTTATATCAGTGGTAGTTGATGTCCATCAGGGCTGATGGGGTGGAGAATCGCTGTAGCAGAGCCCGCTGGATTGAAAGAAGAACCACAAAGAGTGGCTGCCCATCTAAGTCAACCTCCTCTGCTCCACAACTCAGTTTGTCAACCACTTTGACCAACAGGCCTGACCTAAGTTCCTCCTCCATGGTACTTGCATTTGCAACAAATGGCTCCTGAACGTTGGAATCAGCCATGTTCAATAACCATCATCTTCATCGGCAGCAGCGGCCAGTTTGGTCTTGTGGTTAAGGTAACAGACTAGCCACCGAGAGGTTGTGAGTTCTAGTCCCTTCTTAGGCATGAAAAAAAAACAGCTGGATGACCTCGGGCTAGTCACTCTCCCTCAGCCCTACCCACCCCACAGGGTTGCTGTTGTGGGGAAAACAGGAGGAAGATGTGTTAAATATGTTCACCGCTTTGAGTTGTTTACAAAAAAATGATAAAGGCGGGATGCAAATAAATAAAAAATAACATAAATAAAGCCATCTTGGCTAAAGGACTCTTCCCTCATCCTTTGCAGCAAGCTGTAGGTGAGCACACAGCGGGGACCAGAGCGTAGAAAATTGCTGCCTCTGGACTTCTGGGCTGAATCCTTCCCGTCATACAAGATCCCTTCCCTAAGCCACTTTCCATCCCAGACTGGTTAGCTGTTGCTGCATACAGAGAGACGAAGTGGCAAATACCCGGCTAGTATCATTAGGGTTAGGGTTAGGGTTATAATATAATATAGGGTTATAATACCTGTATTATAAGCCTGAGTTATTTCTCTGATCTGCGCGTTGGTTCGGGACGCCACGATCTCAATCAGTCCCATCTCGTTTGTTCCTCCGCCCTGGCGAGAATCACATTAAAAAGATGCTAAATTTTCCGTTCTATATAGACTTAATTGCATTTGGCAACTGCAGAAGCTGCCAGCGTGGCGAAACCTTCAGACCAAAAGAGATCGATTCGACATTCGAAAATTTCATTCCGGAGGAAGAAAAATGGGTTGACTTCATCTCAGGCCAATGTTAGTAAACAGATTTCAGCATGATAGATCTACACGAGTTACATTTTATTGAAATCACCGAAACTGAACCGGGCTGGCACTGCAGTTGTGATTAATGTAAGCCCCCGACAAATTGTTGGTTAATGGTGTGAACTAAGAAGCACAGATGAAACAGCGTTGATCAATGGATTAATCAACGCGGAACTGTATGCTGTGTCTCTTCTTTGGATTCAGTCCTACACACAAACATTGTCGGTGAAAAACAGCAAAATATTGATTGTG
>JANHZU010002216.1:91132-109384 GCA_032468055.1 Acrochordus granulatus | reverse complement strand
TAACTTATGATGGTTTTGCCATCAGGTCTGGCGATTCCAGGTTGATATGTAGCCTATTAAGTGGTTTTGTTGAATGTGGTCACCAGGGAGGTGGGGATGTATGGGGTTTTGTATTTAGGATTTTGTTCCTAAAAGCTACCCAGAGTCACTGTGACTTGGGTGGCTTATAAATTTCTTTAATAAATAAATAAAAATGTTACCCTATTTACATGTCCTGTATTGAATTTGTTTGTCTCAATGGGATAACCTCTCGTGGGTATTCCTAGAAGACATAAAATAGTCTCAAACCACTTAAATTCTCTTCTAATGGTGAACAGCCAAGCCCTTACCCCACATTTACCCTTCCATCTGAATAATCTACATTATTCAGATGGCTTCAAATCATGTAGGCAGGGAAATGGCCTGAAAATCACAAATGCAGGTGGGCTACTGACCTTTCTCACAATGGGGTCAGCCATGCCTCTACATTTAGGCTGGCCAGGATCATATAAAGCAGGTGTGTCCAATCTTGGCAACTTTAAGGTGCTGAATTCCTCAGCATAGTTGAACTTCTTAAAGTTGCCAAAGTTGGACACCCTTGGTAACCCAAGGACCTCAATATTTCCTACCCTATTAGCATAACCAGCTCCTGACATACCATAGAGTTTAGTTTGGCCCAGTAACAGTATTCAAGACTGCTGTGCTGTTCTTCCATGTTATTGTTAAACAATATCATGGTTCTATCGGTCTCAACTTTAGAACTGATTTTTGGGGGGAAAAACTGCAGACAATTCAGATTGAAGGCAGCTTCTGATAAAAAGTAAACAAAGGGTGGTTTATTAGCAAAGACAGCAACAGAAAGATATCATGGATATAACAAACTGACTGATGCTCTGAAATACAGAATATATTGAGGTTCAGGAAACATGTTTGACAGCACGAAATGAAATCACTTTGGAGCATCAGAAGACCTTTTCTGGAAGGACAGAAGAAGACAAAAGGAGAGGACAATTAGATTTATCCAGTGAAGGCAGATTTGCTGGTCTGCCATGTCAGCAGTAACATTTATAATAGAAATAGATGTCTTGAGGCAGTGAAGGAGACAGCATAGGTGCTCCTGTGTCTTCTTGTCATAATACTGTAAGTATTATAATTTATTTAAATATCAACTTATGTGACATTAACTTTGGACCTTTCATGTGGATTCCCCACAATTTCTAAATGGCCAAGCCAATCTCATTTATGAAGCAAGTTGGCTGTCTGGGGTAATATTTGCCTGTCCAGAATGTCAACAATTCCTGTCTACGCTGCATTTTCACCCCACAATATTACTATGGAGACTGTGATGCTACCTCCTAACCTTAGAAAACTCCTGTGGGAAGAATATGACTTGGTGAAGATCATCTAAGGAGCTTGGTGGAGAAGCAGGATCTCCAAAGCTGGCCCCACCAGATTTTGATTTTTCTACAACCAAATCTAGCCATTTAATGTGGGCACCAGGGCTTTGATACCCACGCCAAGCTCTGCTACCCAGAAGGGTAGTATCTCAAGAGCAATTTGGTTCCCTGAACAGCACCTCACAAATGGAAACCAGTGCAAATATTCATATTCTGGAGGAATGATTCCTTGTCTCAGGTTTTTTCTTCCTGCCTCAAAAAGCATGGGGATTTCTGTGAAGATCCACTCAAGTTCCATTTTTTCCCCAGTTCATTTCCACACCTACATCCTTCTGGGTGTGCTACCTTACAAAAAAGCCTGTGAAAAGGAAGGACGCTTATTCAGTTTACGTTGGGTATGACCAAACCCAAACCTTTGAATCTGGGGAATCTTCTACGGGACAGAAACTCTAGCTGTCTGCTCACTGGACCACTCAGTAGCTGCAGGGAAGAGATTCCTGCTTCTACTCAGTTACCAGCATCCACTTTTGGCAGTCATCGCAGGCTTACCAACAACAGAAGTCAGAGAGAATTTTTTGCTACACCTGTGGCAGAAAACTTTACCTTGAAGACACCAGATAAAAGGAAATGAGAAAGCAGATTAATCATCAACTAAAGTTCCTTGCCTTTAGGATGTTTTCTTCTCATGATACAAGGGCTTGTTACGCCAGTGTAGGACCAGGAAAACTTTTAACATGAATCTCTTCCACATGGTATCCTCATTAATAATATAAACCCAAGTAGCATGGAGGAAGCTCAAAGGCACCATTAGTGTCATGGGCAAGGAAGAAAGTCAAATGAACCTTAATGTTGTTTTGATAAGGACACTAAGTCAGTTGTTTTCCATCAGATTGGAAAATTCCTGCTGCCTTCTCCGGTTTAGTTCCTACTAAATCCATATTCACTGCAGCCATTTAATAAACAGAATGGAAGATAAAATCTAGCACATTTAGAAGACAGTAATTTATTGGACCGAATAATGTTGATTTTGGCATGCTGAACAAGCTTTGCCAGTATCTCCACATGCCTTCAAAATTTAAGATTCTTGGAAAAGAGTCAGGCACCCAGCAGCTCTACTGCAAACGTGGTGTCCATGCAAAGATGAAGCTTGTGGGAACCAGAGCATCCATGACTAGTGATGTCTGAGTATCACTCAAAATTTAGGGAAAATAATCACACTTTTCTGAGCTGCCATTGTCATTATCCAACAGTAAACCAAGTCAGTTTCCAACAGTAATATATATCACGGTTGCAGTAATGTGGTAGTAAAATATGGAAAACAACCAAGCTTAGAGAAGAACAAGAACTTAACATTGGTATTATCTCAACAACTGCTTACATCGATCTGTTGGTTCACCCAAGTTATATGAATCTGATAGAGACCCCCACCTTGTCCTCAAGGCATTTGTGTTTCAAAGGGAATTATTTCATCCTTCCATCAAGTGCTGGAGAAACCGGTGTGAAAGTGTTCCAACAGAAGTAAGTTAATACAAACAGTCTAACAAATGCATCACTGGAACTGCAAATCCTTCATCAGTCAACTGAATGGAGGAAATCCAGGGGCAGCTTGCCATCCCACACACAGTTTCGGTACTGTGCTGCTTCTACCTCCAAAGCAGGCAAACACAAGGCATCTTTGTTTTTCTTCAACCAGTTCTGCAATGAGAATTCAACAAGCCAACAACAGAAGAGGTCTGGCAACCGCAGCAAGATTGGAGGTGTGTGGTGTGCCACTCCAAGGTAGCTTATGAGATGCATTTCAGCCCTTCCTCTCCTCAGGTGGTTTTGCTTTCAGTGAGGTAGCTCCATTGTAGAATGGAAGCATGCAAAGATAACTTGCCTGATCATTGCTTAAGCAAACAAAATGCACACATTTGTTTTTCCCTTTTCCCAGCAAGACTACTATAAAAATACCAGAAATGGGGGTTTTATTTAGAAAAAATTACAGAAGGTTTCTCCTCCCCTCCTTTTTTTTAAATGTATATAAAGACATCTCTCCCCAAGTGTGCAGGCCATTAAACTTCAGTCCCGTCATGTAAATTGTTATGAACTTTCACCTCCAAGTTCATTTGCTTGACCTTTGTTCCTCTGACCTTGTAGGTACCTTTGTTTTCACTGAGAAGGTTGAGGTTCTTCACTGTGCAGTAACGTCCACTGACATTCTTCTCCATGGTCTCGGCATACCGCTTGGCTGCCTCAACCTTAGTGTTGAGAGGGTATTGTTCTGCAATCTCTTTGGCTGCTTTCTTCTTCTTCCTATGCTTCCGACACTTCCTGGTTATGAAGCAGATGGACAAGAGTATGAGAAAAAGAAGAAGGACTGCTGCAAAACCACTTCCAATAGAAGCCCCCGTTTGAGAAAGGGAGGCAACGGTGATGGCCTCTTGTTGCTCCAGGCTGAGAGACTTCATGTTAGTGCCATTCTTGAGTTGATCTCCTTCATTGTCGTAGATCAAGGAGTCATCCAGAAGAGAGGCACCCTTGTGGTCTACAAGATCGCGGCGGCTGCGCTTCAGTTGATGTATAACAGAACGTGGCATCCGGGCCCCTCCAATCATCTCAGGACCAATGACATAGATCACTTGAAGATACCACTGGTGTCCAGCTTCCACCTGATCATAAAGATAGAACAAGTACAACATTCAGAAAATGTGATTTCTATTGTGTTTCAGTGTATATTGCTATTTCTCCTGGAGGCAATTAGAAGGTTATATGGAATAAAAATAAGCAACTGTCTTGACATTGTAAACAAGACAAGAGCTCATTGTACTTTCTCAGAATAGAGTTCCATATTTGGGATGCTGTTTCAGAAAAGACCCTCTTCCTGGCTTCCATTCTATGTGCTACACTCACAACCACAAGCCTGAAGTCTCCAGCTCATATCGTGCCCATATTTGATAGTATTGGGAAGGCAGTATTTTAACAGCTTGAGAACAAAACCAATTACTTCAATTAAAACCTCCTTTGGTTACTGTACAAACCTAATTTCACAGTTAAGTGTCTCACTCCTGGATTGGGTAAACCATTAATATTACAGAAATTGTAGGATCATTCCCCATTCATATTCCCAAAGTAGTTTACAAAAAAGAACAGAATGATTAAATGCAAAAACAAAACAAATCAGGATCTCAAAAAGACCACAACTTTATATGAGATTATTCTGCTGAAGATTTAGGAAAAAGAGGCTTTTGCTGACATGATAACAAAGAAGACTTACATAGGATATTTTAAGATCTATGGAATTCTAGGTGGATACGGCCTCTACCATGAAGTACTCTAACTGTAAGCCACCCAGGTCTTTAAATATTCTTTATTTTTAAAGAATAGCACTTCAAAGTGGGTTCAGACTTCTAGGAGAGCTGGAGCAGCTGACCCAGCACAGACGTACTACCATCATAAAGTACATTTTCAGTTAATAGGACACATTTCATATGAATTGCAATTTCTCAAAACTCTTCAAAGCAGTCCCACAAATAGAGGCTGAAGGCTAAATGTTTATTGATAAAGCAGGTTTACAACTGACACGCCAGTGAGTCCATCCTGGGAAAAAAAGCATGTACCCCAAAATAAACTTGCTGCAGTGAAAGGAGCACATCCTACTGTGAACTTATTCAGAGGGACATCAACATCTTCTCCAAGACAGTTGAACACCATTCTCTTCAGCTGAGAAGCCACCTATTCACCGTGTCTCATCCAATAAATATGAGAGTCCTGGTCCACACCCCAAATACTCCTCTTTCTCCCTTATGTCAGCGATGAAGTAGGAGACATTCTTCAATTCTCCTGCATCATCAACTCTGAGAATTTCAGTAATGGATGAATTAACTTGTATGCCACATACCTTATAGAGAGCATCCACTTTCATGATGAATCCATCCACTCCAGGCATGCTGCTGACCAGGTGGAATTCTGACAACTCGGATGCGAAATAGGCATCAAAAGGGACATCGTGAAAATATTTGTCAGTCACTTCTGGTTGACTCCGATCCTGCAGTTTAAAGAATAAATGAAAAGGTCAGGATGGCAAGACAAACAACGCCATCAGGATATGGATACACCAGCTAACAGTTTCTGATTAATGCTGTCCAGAGATGTTAGAATGGCAACTTGCAGAATTCTCTTTGCTCTGTTGGCCAGGAATTCTAGGATTTGTAATCCTAACACATCTGGAAAGCTCCAATTTGGGCAAGATGGTTCTAAGGTCTGGAAATGGGAATCGATCTTCCTAGGCTAGATCCCACTTAGAAATATAACAGTGCCAAGGTAGATTCCTAGAGATAGAATCAAGTTGACTTGATTGGGAAGAGGTTCTCATCTAAGATCCTGGGTGATTTATCTGATCTAATCCATGATAGCTATTCTAGATTAAGTTTTGTTGTTGATCCTTTGCTCAGTCATGTCCGACTCTTCGTGACCCCATGGACCACAGCACGCCAGGTCTCCCTGTACTGCACTGCCTCCTGGCGTCTGCCCAAATCCACACCCATTGCATCTATGATGCTCTCTACCCATCTCATCTTCTCCTGTCCCCTTCTCTTTTTGCCTTCAACATTTCCTGGGATCACAGTCTTTTCTAATGAGTCCTCTCTCTTTGCATTAGGTGGCCAAAGTATTTGAGCTTCTGCTTCAGTGTTATCCTTCCAATGAGCAATAAGGGTTGATTTCCTTTAGGACTGACTGGTTTGATCTCCTTGCAGTCCAAGGGATACTCAAGAGTCTTGTCCAGCACCACACTTTGAAAGCATGAATTCTTCAGTGCTCAGCAGACATCTTGAGAGTGGTCCACCATGAGTACTTTGGTCTCTGAACTTCCTCTTGTTATTTAACTGTTTAATGGGCAAGAGACTTGACCTGGTGTGGTAATGCATTAAAATGATATCTGCCCAAGTCAATCTCCTATTTGGGGGGAGGGAGAGAAGAAAAGCAGAGGGCATAAATTCATGCACATCACTCTCCCAAGTCAGTAGTACAACTTCTAGCTGGCTGGTATTAGGAAAACTACCAATCAACATGGAAGTGGTGGGAGGAGAGGCTTCATGAATTCCCCTTCCTTTATATTAGAGTGAACTACTAGAGCCTTCTGAAAGTTGCTGGTCACTTATAATTTTTTAATTCAACAGAAGGGAAAAAAATATGTAGAGAGTAATTATATTCACACAAAACCATTAAAAATCATATGAAATCATATGAAAAGCTTCTACAGAATTCTCTACCCTGAACCTGTACTGACACTTGATCAACAGTTTAAAAACGAAGCGCAACACTGTTTTCACTGAGAAATCCTGTGAAAAGTTTCAAAGCAATTAGCTGTAGAAAGAAGAAGTCTGCTCATTTCCTTCCTGTGTTCATCCCAGTCAGGTTATATAGTGTTGGTGGTTGGGATGGAGAAATGAAAGGGTGTCTTTTTCCTTCTGTTGTTAAAAACAGGAGAAAAATTATATATTCATTTCTACCCCCTCAGTGCACTGGACAAAGGCAAGCATGTCCCTGTTTGTTTATTATTTAGATGAAATAAAGCAAGAGGAGGCAATGGTGGTTATGACACCAGATATTCTCCCCAGTGTTCCTTAAATCTGAAAATGCCAATGTCCCCCATGTCATCTGAGATCCTTTGAACAATGGAAGGGAGCCCAAAATATAGCAATAGAACATCTGTTCCCCGAGTTCGGTCCACGTCATCTCCAGACAGACCTGGGAAATAACCCCATCTGAAGCTGTGAAAAGCTGTTTCCAGTGATCAAACCATTCTAGCTCACTAAAATAGTTGTTGGCTTGGTATAAAGGGTTGAAATTGGGCCTTCTGAATGCTTGAAGGTATTTTATAGCGTAGAAAAAACTGGTCATAGAACTTGACCTTCACAGAATGTTTTGTCTTCAAGTGACTTCAGGGACTTTGCATTCTTGACCTATCATATTTTTATTTGATTGCCTTTTAATAAGATCCTCTCACTTCAAGTATATGGACTCACTGTATGAATGGGAGCATTGAATATGCAATTAATTAATAGATATATTACTTTCCAGTAAGTTACCACTATTACAGGGAATGGTTGTCCTTATAATTATCCTGTACAGGGAGTCCCCAACTCACAACCAAAATTTCCATTGCTAGACAGGGCTGTTGTTAAGTGAGTTGCACCTGATTTTATGACCTTTTCTGCCACGATTGTTAAATACATCACTGCTGTTGTTAAGTGAATCACACGGCCATTGGGTGAATCTGGCTTCCTCCATTGATTTTCTTGTCGGAAGTTGGTTGGGAAGGTTGCAAATGGAGATCACATGAGCTTGAGACATTGCAACCATTGTCAATACATGCTGGTTTCCAAGCACCTAAATTTTGTGACTGTGGGGATGCTGCCATGGTCATAAGTGCAAGGACCAGTTATAAGTTATTTTTTTTCAGTGCCATTTGATCAATCACTAAACAAATGGTTGTAAGTTGAGGACTACCTGTACTCAATCAAAGTACAATATATCAAAGTACAATCAACTCCCCAATCAAAGTACAGTATAACTTATGGAGGCAGGAGTTGTACTATATACCAGCAGCAGGAATCTGTGCTTCAGGTGCTTGCTAGGCTGGATGCAGCCATACTGGGGTCCTTCATTATATATTGTGCCAGTTGGATCGAAGAATGGGACGTAGCCATCCTTCCCTGTGCAGAGATACACTTTCTCCAGCTGCAATTTGTAGGCAGAATTGAGGTTTTGCTCTGGGTTCCACATCACTCGGCCATACAGGATTTGACCTGAGTAAAGAAATACATTGAGATCAGGCGGACGCAATGAATGTCCATCAAAAAGCAAAGTCAGGAGAAGAGTGTCCTAATCCCTGCGCTACCAAGAACATGGTTGCATTGCTCCACCTGAGATGAGGCTTGATAGAAGATGCTGGAGAACAGGAAGGGACCTTAACCCTGTGCCATGCCGAACTTTCCCCGGTGACCCCTCACCATATGCTGGTGTTGCAAGTCTCCCAGTTTCATTGGCTTGGAATCCTGGGAATTCTGTGACAACATCAATTTGGCTTCCCAACCACTTAATGAGCTATTGAAGCAAAGTTTAAATGAAAATAAAATCAGAGGTGAAATTCAGTTGAAGCATTCCTGTGCAGCTTTCCATAATCATTTTTCAGTGTTTCATATAGATATATTTTAAACATTACCCCATCCTGCTTTACAGTGAATATATACATATATTAAACATATATTAATATATTAAGCATGCATTAAACATTACTACATCCTGCTTCACGGGATGGATATATATTTAAATATATATGCATATATTTAACATACATACATATATTAACATATATACATATATTAAAATATTAAATATCTGTTACACATGACGCTATTGCATTTCAGAAAGTTTATTTACATGGCTTCCTACAAAAGATACTTCTAAGTGGAAAACTCTAGGAACTATAGTTTAAAAAAAACAACTCCATATAAATCTTAGTAGGGTCCTTCTAGAATCTCCATGGACCATCGTTCTCATGTTTGAAGAGAAACAGAACATGAAGTTTTAAAAAGGCTGGCTGTGAACAAGCTGGGTCTGCACGAGACTTCCAGTGCATTTCATTAAGCTTTTATATGACCTCAGTGGACTGCTAGTCATAATTCTTCCATCTTTCGTTGAACTAAATGGGCCCAGAAAAATATCCCTCGTTTACCCTTCTTGGCTTTTCATATGCCACTGAAGGGGAACATTCAGTGGAACAGGGGAACATTATGTCAGGATCTGTCAGGCAGGAAAGACCAGGTCCCCTCTTAAAGGGTGCAATTAACTGATTTATTGCTCAAGCCTATACGCAAGAATCTTCTCAACTAAAGTCAGCACCTTGTTGGTGCCAGTTAGATTCAATGGCAATCAGGAGAGGTTGGATTTAGTATGTTTGTGGCTCCATTGAGCCTTTAGGCTGATCCCTGTTTTCACACGATCCCTGTTTTCACACAGCCGGACAGCCGGCTCTGCCATCTCTTCTCCTCCAGGGTTAGCTGAACGCTACACCTTCATGATATTTGCCTTGCTAGTAAAATTGATTTCTGGAAGAAGAGTATTAGGGCCCTTCCAGTCAGCTGCTGTTTCACTTAACGTTGCAATTCAATCCAGCATATATCCATGCAGGGCATTTCTTTTTACTCTCCCTGGTGTTTTCTTGCAGTTCACTTACAGAGCTCTGTACCCCGTTCCCAATCTCAAATACAAATCATACCTTTGGAAAAAGCTCCCTTGTAGTCCATCTCAGCCATTGACATTTCAGATTTAGTTGGGTCCATGAGAAATACTTTTTCATTATTGCAGAGCTGAAATTCTGTGTTCAGGGAGTATACGACAGGAACTGGCCGGTTAGTCTGCTGAAAGGCAATTGGGATCAAAAACCTAAACAGGGAAGAAAGGGAACAGAGAAATAAGGCTGATGAAATAATCTCAGGAATATTTATGAGTTTCTCAACTTTTCTTCGAGAGTTCAAGGAGGTATCTAGGGTGCATTATTTAAATGTTATCCCTTTTGGGTTGGCCCTCCAGAAGCAGCCCCAGAGAAAAATCAGCTGTTATGCCAAATTCTCAGCAACCAAAATCCCTTGGCAGTCAAGAGGAGGCAGATCTTGCATCTCCTAGTAAACCACCACTTTCCTCTCACTTGAGAAGGACTGACAGAGAAAGACTGGCTCAGAATTGTTATCATCAAGTAGGATTCATGCTTAAGTTGGTTATTAAATGGATCTATGTTCTAGGTTCACAAAGCACACTGAACCACCATCTAAGCAAAATGAGTTGAGTTTGCACAACACACTCTCCTTGAAATCTTTCAGGTCTTATCTGGATCTGGTTGAGTAGGCTGGATAAAAATAAAGTATATAGCAGTGCAGTGAAGTTCATGGGTGGGTCCAGTCATTCCAGGTCTTTTAATTCAAGTAAGGCTGATGTTTCAAAATACCTTCAGGAAGCACCTCAGGACATCTGGAAATGAGTTTTCTATCAGAGCAGAAAATGGCTTCTCTCTGAAAGCCACTTGGACAAAACTCTGGACTTGCTAATAGATTAGGTTAGACTAATCTAGAAGGAGACTAACATTTCAAAGACAAGGAATTCCCAACCTAGCTCTTTTCAAGGGCAATCTAAGTGCTTAGCATTCTCACCATTTTGAAGATTAACAGGTAAGCACATACCATATTAAAATCATAATTAAGCAACCATAAACTAAAAAAAAAAACAGATCAACAAACAGTCCTCTTAAACAAGAAAACCAGTTTCATGTTGAGAGAAATATTCATACTCAAACTATGATTGATAGATTCCAAGAAACTATCAGTTTCATGATCAGCTGCTTTAGTTCTTCTACATGGCTTTTAGTAGCCTCCGTACCACTCCCATGAACAATCAAATGTTCTTCAAGAAACAGCAGTGTCTTATCTGCATGGACCATCTTAAGTAAACTCTACTTACCTAATTTAAGTAATCTGTATTTGCTAGGAATCTCAAACATCCTGATAAGTGAATTAGGAACATCCGGTCTATAGGGCAACGCAAGGCAGATGGATTATTTTTTGCCCTGTGTTTTCCCATGTCTCTAGAAGCTCATAGCTCCATTCAACAACTACATCTCCCAGTCGACAACTTTTTGATTTTTTTCATACTAGGTGAAGCACACCCTTTCCTGGCTTCCCCAGTCCCTATCCATAGCACCAGGAAGCTCTCCTGTCTCATCTTTCTCCTTAAATATTTAATTGCAACATAGAACGGAACGAAGCTACCAAGTTTTAATGAATGCTGGTTTGCCTCGATAAAGCTGAAGCATCAGTTCTTTCTCGCCATAAAGATTCCATGAATACATATTCAAAGGTAGAAATGAAGGATCCACCTATGCCCTTTGATTATTGCACCTTTAGAGCAATAAAAAATAAAAGAAAGCATCTGTGTTAGTGATAACAGAGAGAACATGGGAGGGGAATGTGAAGACATGTGGGGGCTGAACTAAGCACAATCTAGGCCAGGGATAAACCAGCACATTCCAGATTGGAATTTTTAATGTAGGAGCAACAGTTTAGTCTCCCTTGACAAATTGCCCTCACAGCAGCCCTGATAGAGGGTCAAAGGAAGTCCTGAAGACAACATATGAAGCAAATCCAGGGCTAAGGAAATATTTGGGATATTACAAATGACATTTTTTTCCATCTACACCATAGTGCCTTCTCCTCTAATCCTATCGAACTGTCTTCCCCCAACTTCAAAAATAATGTATTTCTCCAAGTTGGACTACAACTCACATCACCTCCAGATCATCACCAATAGCTAAGTTGGTGGGGAATCAGGTCTGGGAAGATTATTGTCAGAGAAGATATTATTACATCTTCTAGTGCAGTGATAGGCAACTTATAACATCCCAAATGTTGCACAACAACTTCCAGCATCTGTAGTCAGCATTGCCAATGATTTGGATTTTGGAAAGTCAGCAACATCAAAGCCAAGTTTATGTGACAGAGTTTACTTGAGAAAAGAAAGACTCAGCAATTGCATTTGCCCAACATGCTGAATTAATTAGCTTTAACTTGGTTACTTTAAGTTTGTTTATAATGTATAGGGTAAATCCAGCATGTTTGCTTAGCTAATGATAAAATTTATTAACTGAACTCAGAAAGATGGGTTAATTTGGTTAACAGTATGTTGAGTGCCACCTAGTTTTACTTATTTTATTTATTTATTTATTAAATTTATATGCTGCCAAAATCCGAAGACTCTCGGCGGCTAGTTCATTTAATGAATGCCTCCTTTTTTCCCCCTTGAAGCAAGGTACCCATGCTCTCTCCATCAGCTGCCCGCAATCTTCCCCTTTCCGTATGCATTGGAAGCATCTCAGATTAGAGAAAGTTGCAGTAGGACATTGTTTAATAGTAGCAAACAATATAGTCATGGAACTACCACTGGGCTGCAGAAATCAAGACATCCATTCGATGCCAGCAAAGAATTGGTCATTGTAATCGCCTTTTAACAGAAAGACCTATCTCAAAATTCCAGCATGGATTATAAAGGGAAAAAATGGGAAGCTGAAAGGAAACAAAACCCCATCTTGTTTCACCCGTTCAATCAGAAATCAGGCATTTTGGTAGCTTTTAATGAACAAAATAAATAAATACATGCATACATATTAAACAGAGATTTTCATTTTTGCTCTGCTTCTCAGCAAAAGTTCATGCCCATGAAACCTATGGATGTTAACTTAGATTTTCACCATGTCTTTTAATCTTTGGTTCTAAAATGGGCTGGATGCGAGAAAACCGGAAACACTCTGCATCACAGACACAGCAAATCCCAAAACATTAAGTGCTAACAAAGCTACATGAGTACTGCTCAAACAGGCAAGGTGACACTAATAAAGATATTTTACCTTGTTTTGCTCATGCTTGTTTCTTTTTAGGGGTGAAAAACATCCCTCTGATATTTTGTCTAGGTTGATCTTAGAAATCCCTAAAGTTGTCCATAGAGACTTTTAGAGATTCTTCTTGTTCTCCTCCATTCTTTGGATTCATTTGCTTGTGAAGAAGCTGTGCGCTGTGATGTTACTCATAATCCAAATAAGTGTATACATATCTCTATTTGAAGCCCAGCACAAAGGAAAGCGATGGCATAGGACCAGGTTATCTGAAGAACCATCTTGCTCCAACGGGATTGGCATGCCTCACTTGGCCTGGCAGAAGGGGCTTACTGTGGGCCCCATCGGTCAAGGAATTTTGGCCAGTGGGGTCCAGGAGAAGAGCCTTTTCTGCTGTAGCCCTAGCTTTTTGGAACATCTTGCCACCAGAGATGAGGTTCACCCCCACTCTTCTGGCCTTCCAGAAGGGCATTAAAACCTGCTTTGCCAGTTGGCTTGGGCCCTGTGCCAGAGGTGGCTGATGGATTAGTTGGACCGCTCTTGTTCTTGGTGTCCTAGTTTTTTATCTAATTCCAGTTAACTGTAAAATTTTTATATTTATGATTTTATTGTAAGCCACCTAGGGTCACTTTAGATAAAGAGATGGGCAGCATATACATTTAATAAAATAATAAATAAATAAAGGCAGTCAGAAGCCAGACAAAATTGCCAGCCAGAAGCACTTGTCAGAATGATGTTCAAATCTCTGCTTAATCTAAGCAAAATTAATGTACAAATAACAAGATAAATCTGCCAGTGTTTTCCCCAAAGCTTCAAAAACATCTCCTAATTTCACATTTTTAAATCTTAACAGGAGAACTATGTTTCCCCTTCTTTTTCAATTATTATCTATTTGTTTTTGTCATTTCTTTGAACGGGCAAACAAACCAGAGATTTTTTTTCCCATCAGCAATTTATCTTTGCTGAAACACAAAAGGTTTCCATATTTAATTATTAGTTGTTATAAGTAGTGCAGCAATTAAGGTAAACTTGCCTAGAAGGCAACATAATCATATTTCCATGAAGATTTGATTTAAATTGCAGTGGAACCTCGGATTACGAGCACCTCGATGCACGAGGTTTTCGCAAGATGAGCAGAAATTTTTCAGAGAATTTATTTCGGTTGACAAGCAGCAACTCGCAAGACGAGCACCGTGCCATACACTTGCGCGGGAAATCTCACAGCGGAGCCGACAGTTCTCCTCTCTCGCTGCGTAAACAGCGTAAATTAAATGAAAGGCATTCAAGAGAAAGAACTGCTGAGACTCAGGCTCTGGATTCTCCTTCCAGGCAGTCCCCTCCCTCTCCTCTCCTCCCTCTTGTCTCCCTCGCGCCAGCCGGGACTGTTCTCAAAGTGTACACACAACCCTCATTGCCCAGCACAATCCAGCCTGTCCCCTGCTGCCCATCTCTTCTCCCCTCATAGCACGGAGGCAGGTTAAGACAAGAAACATTTCCAAACCGCCCAGAAAGGAGTTGCTGAGGGAAAAGGCCCTTTTGCCTCAAGTGGCGGAGGCAGTGGATCCTCCGAGCCAGCAGGGGGCGCCGGACAGCAGCCAGCCTAGCAGCAGCTGAGGCCAGAGCCTGCCTCGAAGCAGATCCATAAGCGCTGGTTAGTTTGTTCTATTTCTGCTGTTTGTTCTATTTCTAATTGTGTGTTAATCGTTACTTGTTTCAGATGTTAGGGACAATCATTTCTACATAACATTCGAGTGAAAATGATTTTTTTGTGAATATTTTTGGGGGCGTAGAACAGATTGTCCGCCAATTTCCAGAGACTCTTGGCGGCTTACATAGATTAGAGATTATACATTTCTTTATTTTTACTCCACCCCCCTCGGCTGGCCGGCGATGTTCGTATCTGGGGCATCCTCCGAGACTCCTGCTCCGCCCGCCAGGATGGGCGAGTTTTTCACGCCAACTCACTGCTCCATTGATTTGCTGGCCAGCAATTTTTCCCTCCAAAGGAGGTCCCCATTAAACTACTTGCATTTTCACATGCTTTCGAACTGCTGGGTGGGCAGAAGCTGGAGGGAAGTGATGGGAGCTCACCCTGTCATGCGGAGCTTGCGGATTGAACCAGCCAAAGTGCCGGCCATTTCTGGTCGACATAACTGGTGGCACTAATCCACTGTGCCACCGCACCGCCATGTGCATCCTCTTACAGTTCTTCCAGGTAATAACGCTGTGCCTAAATACTGTTAATATCTCAACCTCCTCATCACAAAAGCTCATCAGATGTTCTCCTGCCATTGTTTCTCGAATTGTCTCTCTTTGTATTCTCCTTGTTGACTTTAAGCTTACTTATGCACAAGAAGTGTACGCAAACCCTGTACCAAAGTACTGTAGAGGATGATAGAGCAAGGTAGAGAGAAATGCCTCTGTGATACTCCTCCTGATTCTAGAATTTAAAACCTTTGGCCCTTTTTGCACATGCTGAACAATTCCTTAACTGTTCTTTTCTTGTTTTCTTTAAATTGTGATGCTTATCTTCAGGCATGGAACAACGTAAACATCTACTTACTTTTCTGGAGCATGAGCGGTGCAGGGTAACGGCTTATCTCCTGGATCGACCCAAGATTGTGTGGGTTGGACTGTACATGGTATTAAGGAGATAGTGTATTCTCCTGAATAATCTTTCCTGAAAACAGAGATAGTGCTATTAATGCCTTAAACTACAAGCTACTATGGACAGTTGGTTGTGAGACATGAAGAAGATGGGCCAAATAACACATACAGAGTAGGCTTGTGAATTAAGGAGATATTGTCAGAAGTTACTTCAACCCAGATAAGCTCACTGGGAGTAGGTACTGCACTTCTCCCAGGTGCCCCCAAGCCACTAATTTTATAGATTTAAAATGTTATCATCAGTGCTTGGTTGTTTTCCTAATGATGCACTGATGATGTTACCTAGTTTGGTAATGAAATGTCAGAGAGCAGCTAGGACTCTGCAACTGATGATGTTACCTAGTTTGCTAATGAAACGTCTGGAGGAAAACAGCCAAACTCAGAGAGAACCAAGAACTCCACAGTTCAATCCTGAGCTATATTCTCTTCTATCAGTATGTTATCCTTATGTATCTTTTCTTTTCTTTTTATTTAATTTATAGGCCGCCGAATCTAGAGACTCTTGGCAGCTAACAAACAAACATTTAAAACATTGAAAATAAAACAAAACATTAAAATAAAAATAAAAACAAAAAAAACTACATTACCGACCTCCTTATCTAAATCAGAGTTGTATCCAACGCAGCAGAGAAGTACTATAGCATCCCTGACAGATGGCTATCCAGCTTTTTAAAAACATTCAGGTATTGAAATTATCTATAATCTAACAACGGCCAAAATCTCACGAGTTCTGTGATCCCGCACAAGGCCTTGTGAGATTTTGTGCACTGATTCTATGGTGATGTGAAGATTTCAGTCTCCTAAGAAGTCTGTAATTCTGGGAAAGGTAAGAGGAAAAAGATAACCAACACAAAGTAGAAGGGCCAATTACAGCAATGATGGGTGCACTGTTGAAGCCTTGAAGGGCCATACCTGTAAGTGGATAGCCAGCTTCTTGATAGACAGGAAGCAACAGGGGAGGCTAGTAAAACTTACATCTGGTACTCGACAATCAGTGCTGGCGCTTCTCAGGGTTGTATGCAATCTCCACTACTCTTTTCCCTCTACACCAATGACTGCACCTCTGGGAAGCCCTCTGTCAAAATTCTGACGTTTACAAATGACACAACAGTCACTGGACTCATTGGAGAAGATGATGAGTCTGCATACAGATGGGAGGTTGAACAGCTGGCCCTGTGGTGCAGTCAAAACAACTTAGTGCTGAATATGCTCAATACTCTGGAGATGACAGTGGATTTTAGGAAGAGTTTCTGGGCTCTATCATCTCTGAAGACATGAAATGAATGGCTAACATTAGCACCATTATTAAGAAGGCACAACAGAGGATGTAGTTCCTGCATGAGCTCAAGAAGTTCAACCTGCCTCAAGAGCTGCTGATACAGTTCGACCGAGGAATCACTGAGTCAGTCCTTTGCACATCTGTAACTGTCTGGTTCAGTGCAGCAACCATGCAGGACAGGCATAGACTCCAAAGGACAGTCAAGATTGCAGAAGGAATAACTGCAGCTAGCCTGCCCTCCATGGAGGATCTGTGTATTGAGAGGGCCAAGAGAAGGGCGGAGAAGATATCTCCAGACCCCTCTCACCCTGAACATAATTTGTTTGAATCTCTTCCCTTTGGATGGAGCTATAGGGTATTGTATACCAAAACAACCAGATACAGGAACAATTTCTCCCCTGTGCCATCATTCAGCTGAATATCTGACTCATGCTATAAGACAGGACATAAAATGTAAATAATTCTAAATCTTTGGATATTAGCTCCTGTAATATGTACATAATGTTATTTCTACTATTCTCAGTGCATCTGTTTTTTTTTCATAACAGATATCTACATTCTGCAATGATCATTTATCGTGATTTGAAGCCCCACAATGTGTTGCTCTTCACACTGTATCCCAATTCAGCAGTCATTGCAAAGATTGCTGATTATGGCATTTCCCAGTATTGTTGCAGAATGGGAATAAAAACTTCAGAGGGCACACCAGGTATAAACAACTTAGTAGCTCTTACATCTGGGTAAGAAGGTACTAAGGTTAAAATTGCAAGTTGCTTTGTTAGTTGGATAAACAGATTCCTCACAGTGACCAATGAAGAGAAACACAAGTGCCTGAGCCATTTTCCCTCCTGGTTCAGTCCTTTAATGAATTACTTTTTAAATTATAGTCAATTATTTTCTTCATATTCTGATAGACCTATATGTTAGGGCTGTGTAGCAATCCAGATTCAAAAAGAAAAAGGTTATTGGAGTGTGTGGGAGTACTCTTCTGACACTTACTGCCACCTCTTTACAACAAACACATATGGTTGGTGTCATAAAAATCAAAATGGTAGCTGCAACCATGTGATTGAAGACACAAACACTTCAATCACATGGTTATGGTCTCCCTCTTTTTCCTTTTGGTTACCCTTTCTCCCCACCCCGACAAAAACAAAAAAAGTGACCTTAAGCCAACTCTCTAAGGTCAACTCACTGAGAGCTCACCTCACCTAACAGGATTATTGTAGTGGGGGAAAATAGGTGGAGGAAGGTGTGTCAAATATGTTCACCACCTTGAGTTGTTTAAAAATAATAAAGGTGGGATAAAAATAAAAAACACATCTTTTTCTAGGATCAGATTTTTCCTAATTTTTTTAAAAAAATGTTCTCCTTTGAATCCAGATTGATGTGCTACCCTACCGGATAGTTTATTTATTTATTTATTTATTTTATATGCCATCAAAATCCAAAGACTCTTGGCGGCTGACAACACTAAGAAACAATTCATTAAAAACATTTAAAATAAA
>JANHZU010002216.1:62453-81321 GCA_032468055.1 Acrochordus granulatus | reverse complement strand
ACATCTTGCCCCCAGAGGTGAGGTCCGTGCCCACCCTTACGACCTCCAGGAAGGGCCTTAAGACCTGGCTCTGACAGCTGGCGTGGGGCTCCGATGGGGATGCTTCATCTTGGAGGTGGTTGGTGGTTTAGTATTCATCTCCCCCCATATATATATATTTTATCTCCCCGCTCTGCCCGGTTGGTTTATTTTTAATGATTTTTAGATGTTTTTAATTCTGTTTTTATCATATGTTCTTACTGTAAGCCGCCGAGAGTTGCTTTGATTTTGGTGGCATATAAATTTAATAAAATAAAGAAAATTAATCAACTGGGATGGAACGTGCACTGGAGGAACAGTGAGGGCGAGTTTTGGCAACACAGAGTTTTCCCAGAAAGAGACTCAGATGAAGAGACTGCAGTCCTGAGCTGGAGGAGGGTAGGGGAAAAGGTTCAGGATAGCCACACCCTAGGACTTCTCAGGATATATCTAGTATCTTAGAAAGTTATAGCTTTAGTCTGGCAAGATTCTGTCCGTAGGATGCAAGCAAATACAGGATTGGACTCCAGTCCTCCTGGTGCTCACTGAAAGCCACACTTAAGAAGAAGAGCTCTCTGTCTCCTGCTTTTTACCTGTTGGGGTGTTCCTTATGCTTTACATCCAAATACTTCAAAGTGGCAATGAAAGATTGTGCCTGGAATCCCCGGGCTGTGCCAGCCACCACAGGGGTATGGCAGATGGCACTGTCTGTCCCAATGGTGACTATATTACTCCGTAGGGGGGTACCCACGTGGCCGACTTTATCCACAGCTTTGGTCACGCAGCGTATGTGGAATCGCCGACTGAAGTAAATGCTGTCCAGCACCTGGGAGGAAGAGGAAGAAGAGGCAGAGGAGAAGGAAGATGAAGGATGGTGAGCATGTCTGAATCACGCAATAGTCCTCATGATTGCTTCCTGTTACGATTATCGTATATTGCCTTTTAGTTTATGGATAGAAACTGAATTGCACCTGGCAGCTGTGAAATGGGTTGCGCCCGATTTTATGACCCTTTTTGCCACAGTCATTAAGTGAATCACCACAGTCATTAAGGGGATCCAGCTTCTCTCACTGACTTTATTTGTCAGTAGCCAGCTGGGAAAATTTCAATGATCGTATGAATTTGGGATCCTGCAATGGTCATAAGTGTAACAAACGGTCGTAAGTCATTTTTTTCAGCGTTGTTGTAACTTCAAATGATCATTAACTGAATGGTCGTGAAGTGGAGGGCTACCTTGATAACACAAGGTCCTGAGTAATTTGCTGGGCTCTTTTGGATTTGGCATCTGAAATGGCAGATGAACCCACTGCTCCCTTGAAGACCCTCGATGCTTGAAGCAATAAAGGTATGTGTGGTCCCGCAGTTGCATCATGAAAATGTGATGGTAATTCTCTCCTTCAGGGACAGGACTCTTGTTTGGATACTCCAATATAAAGGCATAAAATCGGAACTTATGCAGGAAAACTTACTGTGTTTCTACAAAGAGCAAGTCAATTAATACGACGGACGACTTGCAGAACTGGAAGGAGATGCGGTTGTTGTCATATAACCCTGTAATTGGGCATAGATGATTTGAAGGGGGCAAGAAGACACAGATCCTTCCCAGGACAAGTTACGGAACAAAATTCAACAAACGGAAAAGAACAGGAAAGGGAAGTGGCACAACTGAAGCGCAGGAAGGAAGTGGCAAATAAAGTGTCAGCAGCAAAACCAACAAAGCATTTGCAGTTGTTTCAATTATGTGCGCTTAGGGTTCCTGATGAGAAAGAGAACGGACCGAAGCTGTCACTAGGGAGAAAGTATTCATTTCATTCATTTTTCGATGTTCAGCTACTCCGGACATCCTAATGCACCATACAGATCCTAATGCAAGAGACAGCGTTGAAATGCGCGGAAAGCCACCATAGCCTCTGTCCTAAGGGGGTTCTGTCTAGCCATACGCAGGCCCCCCATCATTCTGTCGATGGTGTGGCTCAGCTCAATTCTCTATACATACCATGTGATTGATGCTGGTGAACGGGGTATTGTCCGTGATGGTTTCAAAAGGGGATCTGGCTCCATTTCCATCAGTGGGGGTAGCTACTTCCCAGCTGAACTGTATGGATGACTGGTTGATCCCAGCCTCGCTGCAGCGCTCCTTCGTAACTGAGTACTTGGGGAAGTGAGAATCGCAAGGGGTCACGCAGACCAGGGGGTAGCCTGGAGACGGCGACTTCTTAGCACCTGTTTTGATTTCTTCTTCAACATGCTCGTATTCTGACAGCGTCACCACCTGCAGGGACAAGATATGAAAGCTGGAATTCTATAAAAGGATCTTGGCATGACTTCTTCTCCTTGCAAAATGTAAGATCACCTTTTCTAGGAGGATTCAAGATTGCACCACTTAAATACAAGCCGTCCTCGACTGACGGCCGGTTACTTCGTGTTTGAAGTTACAATGGATCCCGAAAAGAGACTTATGACCTGGTTTCAACATTCTGGTGTCCACCTGCACCATCATGTAACCTCATTTTGGGTACTCAGCAACTGGCCCGCATTTACAGTTTGCAGCGCCCCGCTGTCTGTAACCATGATTTATAACATTTTTGTCCAAAACTAGTGTTTACTTCTGGTGTCTGGCAAAAACTGCTCCACAGCGAACAGTGGGTTCGTTTAATGATTGTAGCATTCACTTAACAACGTATAATCAGTTGTAAACTCAGGTCCAATCGCATGGTGACCTGCCTTGCAACTATCACAACTTATGGCAGTAATAGTGGGACTCAATTCAAGGACCACCTGTAAAAGCATTACAGCCTATGAATGGAGCCTATGCTCCATCAGCCAGAAGTCCAGCATTTTTGGCTCTACAACAAGCCCATATTTGGGACATTCACAGGCCTGGATTGGAGGACAAAAGTCCTCGGCCACTGTCGCTTCTCAGCAAACAGCTTTGCAAGCATGCTTCCTATGATTCAGGAGGCATAAACTATCAACAGTCTTGTAGTCATTGCAGCTTGATCCTTGTCAGTCCATCCAGTCTCTTTTCAACCTACATAAATTATCTGCCATTGTTGCAACTATGGTGCTGAACTGTAATTGGACATTATGTGAAAAAATATTTTTGTTAGTCCTGAATCTCTCTGCATTTAGTGTAAGTGGATCTTGAGTTTGAACTGTGTGAGAAAACAGAACTTTTCCTTCTATGCATTATCTCTGTCATGCAAGGTTTTGTAAGTGTCTGTTTTATAACCTCACTTTCCTTCATTTTAAGTTAAAACCTAGTTTTGCAGGACATTTTTGTCACTTCTAGCTCTATATTATTTATCCTTCTTAGGATACAGAGCAGAATTGAACACAATACTCAAAGTGTAATCTCACTATGCATTTGTACAAGGATATTAGCATTTCTATTTTCATTTTCTTCCCAATGACATCAGGAACATAATTTCCCTTTTTATTTAACAACAGCTGCACACTGGGTTGATGGTATCATTGAGAACTCCACCATGGCTCCAAGATTCCCTTCCTGGTCAGAAGAGATCTTGAAAGAATTTCTAGAATATTTGGTAGGAAGGTGAAGGAACCAGGTAGTTTTTTGCATCAGTATTTCCAGTTTGAAGGTCACAGAGCAAGAAGAAAAAACTACAGTAGGTTCCTAGAAACCAATCATAGTGTCACTGAGAAGGATTTTGGATTCTATGACAAAGGCCTATCGTACCTTCATGAAGGTCTCCTGAGAAGTGACATCACTTTCATGAAGACCGTGAAGGTCTTTTTGGCAGACACCTTACCAACCTCATTGGAATCTCATAAATGTTCAGAACCAGATATGCAGCCAAGGACTGGGGTTCAGAAACTCAAAGGAAAATCAGGAGGACGGAGTGGTCACCAAAATGTCCAAAGGGAATTGCTACAGCAAGGCCGGAAGATAGCGCCACTCAAACTCTCAAATGTGTTTAAAACAGCCCATGGAGGATGGGCAATAAATAGGGAAATCTAGAATCCTCACTGAGAAGACAACGATACTTTGATAGGTGTCACCAAAGCTCATGACTGACACAAAGCAATGGAGCCTGTTTCAAAGGGATGTGCAAGCTGTTTCAAAGGAAGGGTGGAGATACTGGAGTGTGTGCAAACGGAAGATATATTTGCACACAGATATTCAGCAATCAGAGCATGGAAATTGTGTTGAAAGCATCTGTGTAAGAGTAACATGAAAGCAAAAGCTTATCACAGGCTGGCTGAACAGACAGAAGATAAAGATCAGGCCTTTCTGTGCTCTTTTAGACAAGCATGTAGTAAGGATGGTGGAGATTTTGATTATCTTGACACCTGCTGGGAGTCTAATTTATTCAAGCATCACTGATCCAGCAAACCCTTATCCCCTCTTATTAATAACTTCTCTTATCAGAACATGGAGGTCTGCTATTGAGGAACGTATCCTCACTAACTGGGTTGACGAAGTGAAGGTCACTGGCATTCTAGGGAAAAGCAGTCATGTTTTCCTTGGCAGAAGATCTGGCTTGGCAGCAATAATTGTGAAAGATGTGGGTGTCCTTGCCAACCATAAGCCAACAACGTAGTTGATATCTGAGAGTGCGTTACCAAGGGCCAGATCACAGAAAGCAATTGTTCCATTTAACATTGTTCTAGATGCTAAAATGCATCAAATTCCCATGCTAAAAAGCAGCAAATGCCCCCTAGGAGTAGGTCTTTTCAGTGGTGGTCCCCTGATTTAGGAATGTCATCCCAATTAAGGTATTCCTAATACTACCTAATACTACCTACATTAACATTTCTGTGTCAGATAAACTTTCATTTATCCCAGACCTTTAATGGTTTGTTAATCCTGCGGTGTATTTTTTCTAATTATTCTGTTGTTTTGCTCCCTTTGTTGTTGCTTTGCTGTATATTTTGTTATTTTATTTTACGTATTTTATGCAACTTACTAATGTATGCTCATACCGGCTATTTTAACCTTTGACGTGTTTGAACATTGTTATATATTGTTTTGAATATTTAATTTAAAAGAAAAAAAACTCTCTAGCTAGACCCTATTTAAAGTGCTCTCTAGGGAGTGAGGGACCATAGTTCAAAAAGGACAGTGACAACCTGTTCAGTTCAGAAGAGGTCTACCTAAGCGATGAGGAATCCAGAAACCATCCCTTACAAAGAACACTTAAAGGACTGGGGTACATGCACTTTAGAGAAAAGATGAGCAAGGGACATATTATGGCAGTCTTCAATTATATAATAATTGTCACATACAAGGGATCATAACTTTGTTCTTTGTTGCCCTGGAGGGTAGGACAAGAACCAATGGATTAAGTCAATTTAAGCTAGATGTCAGGAGTAACTTTCTGACTATGAGGTATCAGCCAGTGGAAAAGTCTGTCATTAAAATGTGACTTCTATATCACATGAAGTGTGAATCTTCTAACAGAGGTTACTTGATCATTTGCCAAATATACTTTAGGGTAGCATTTTCCCAATCTTAAGTCATTTTAAGATGTGTGGACTTCAATTCCCAAAATACCCCAACCATATTCACTGAGATACACCCAGATACTGCACTAAGCAGGAGGCGAGAATTGATACCATCTACATATACTTCGAATTCTACAATTCTATGATCTCCCAGTTCAGATCCCATTAGTATCAATCCAACAGAATCTGGATATGGACTTTTTTGCTGTCTATTAAAGCATTTGTTTTCTTTTTGTGATTTTGGACAGGTTTTGTTTGCTTCGCCAGCTTCTTAGAAAATCATTCAGACAACCACTTGGAGACTGGTATGCACTGATATACAAACAGAACAGTTGCTTGAAAAAATGCATATTGGTATTCCAACAGATATGGGATCAAATTCTTTGTCAAGGGCACAAATAAGCTGTTCAACTTAATCAGCTCATTAATCCTATTAATTCTCTTTAGAGTGTAGAACTACTCAATTCTCTAGAGTCACTCTGAAGTTTACCTCTGGGGTAGAGATCAGTAACTAACACTCCAAGGCTAAATATAACCCACTAAGGAATGCCAGTTACTGAAGAGACAAGAAATGCCTATCGAGAAAATGATGTTTATGGCAATGGGGCCCAGGGACAGTCCATTGTTAAATCTACCCTATAACCTACAACCTTCTGTGGATGCATCAAATTGTGGAACCAAGTACAGGCTTTCCACGGGATTGTAATTTACACAACTCAATTCACACATTTTAGTGTGGCAGAAGAAAGGGACTTTGGCGCAACATTTCTCAATCTTAAGTCTACACCTCTTGAAGTCGTCAAGGTTGAGAAACACTAACACAGAGCCTTGAGAGACTCTACCACTTAAGTGGGGAGGATGGGCTTTGCAGATGTTGAGGAACTACAGTTCACAGCACTCCACACTACGCTGTCTGTCACTTCAAGAGAATTATTGATCAATCACATCTGGAAGCCACCTGCTCTAATTTTAGGTTTTAGAGGAGATGAATGCAGGTAATTCTCAATGACCTCTGTGTAAAACAAACATGAGGACAAAGTCTTTGTTACCAGCCCATTCCCTGCTCCAAATCAGATTTTTTTCCTGATTTACAGAGCAAACAATAGGCCAATACCTCACAAAGTGCTGTCTGAAACCCTATTTAGTGTCTGCATGCATGTACTAGTTTTGATTTTGGTGCCTTCAAGTCAATCTGGACTCCTGGCAACTGGCTGGACAAGTCTCTGCAGTTTTCTTGGCAAGATTTTTCAGAATTGGTTTGCCATTGCCTGATTCCTAGGGCTAAGAGCATGTGACTGGTTCTAAGTCACCCAGCTGGTTTCATGCCTAAGGCAGGACTAGAACTCACAATCTCCTGATTTCTAGCCTGCTGTGTTAACTAGTCTTATGTTAGATTTAACTTAGTCCATAAAGTATCACTTAAGAATCAACCCTTAGCTGATCATTTAAGTTAATCTTCTTACAATAGGAGGGGCTGGTAAAATGAGGCTACCAGCTGCTTCTTGGTCCAAAATGGTCACTATTGTGGTGGTGAGGTCCCCCAAAACAGCTTCAATGGGATCATCTGGACCCAAGACCAGAGAAAAGGATTCGTGCCACTCTCGATCTTCATTAGACATGATCTCCACTTTAAAGAAAACATGGTCCACACCTACAGGAAAAAAAATAATCTAAGCAAGTTATTATTCAACTTAAATGCACCCGTAAAGCAACATGAGAACCATTCCACTAAAATATTCCTCCTTAAACTTGTATTCTCCTGATGAATTCCCAGCTGGCTCTTGAATTAAGATTCTGGAGTCCCATCACATCTGGAGATGCCTGGTTGGGGGAAGATGCACTAACCCATTAAGATAAAAGCAAACACAATTTTTTCTCAACCTAATCATTTCTCTTTTTCTAATATACCATGCTACTTGAATGATTGCTTGGCAGGTTGACTAACTGATGCCAGGCACAGATTAATGGTGCATGTCTGACTTTAATAAAAATCTATGATCCAAATATACTGCTAGTATTCCTGCTTGCAGGCATAACTCCTTTGGTTCTTCTCAATAAGTACAGAGTTGCTGATCTTGCTGGATTTTCTTTAGGACCTACCAGGATTATGTTGGGCAGGTGATTTCAGAAAAAGAGCTGGCAAAACTTGTTCCTGGTAAAAACCACAGGAGAACAGGAGTTGTGAGTGGCAGGGAGACTGGAAGGAGAGGAACCCAGGAGGTGACGAGGGTATGGGTAAATGATGAGTCAGAGGGCAGATGTCCACTCTGTTGACTGCAGGAAGGAACATTCATCCATAATGAAATCTAGTACCAAGAATCAGGGGACAGAATACAGAACCTTGAACCCCCATCCTCTTTTCTTATGAGGGGTTTTGGCCAAGGTTTTGAATCTCTTTTCTCCCCAGGATATTTCAAGACACATCTTTAGTAAGTCAGTAATGATCTCTCCCATCTGCTGATGTTTCCAACTTCTTTCTCAGCCTCTACACAACCCCTCACAGCTGAGAAGGGTCGGAGGTCAAAAAAATTAGGAGGAAACACAGCACAGAGAATCTTTTCCAAACAATCTCCAGGTAGTTGCAATTCCAACTTCTAACAAGCTTGAAGACATTTGGACAACCCAACAGTTGCAGTCACAACTTCCGGTTGGGAGGAGTGAGCACAGAAGGGCATAAAAGCCACTTAAAGGCTGGGGGAAGCCTGGGTTTTGGGGGGAAGGTTTCTTTTGAGGTGGGATCAGAGGGTTGGCTTTTTTTTTTTGGTGGGGAAGCTATAGAGACTGTTAAGCCTTAAAGGAAAACTCAATGCACTGTTTGATACATAACCCTATTTTTCTCAGCTCTTTTTAAACCAAAATTAAGCACTGTGATTTCAGGTTATTAGGAGGCACAAAATATGAGTTTGAATTTTATAGACAAGGTTCCCATCTGAGTCCTGCAGGAACTATGGGCTTGTTCTAGTCGTTGTAGTTCTAGTAGTGAAGACTTCGTGAAGTCCCATTGATTTCACTAAGCCAGAGGTCAGCATCCTATTAACTTTTTAATTGAAATGAATGGGAATTTACTGCACTTCCCTTCTGTTCTTGCTCCAAAGTATTTTGTGGGGAAGTGAGGGAAGAAGAAGAAAACTAACTTTCGGACCAAGGAAGCAGATGGGATAGATCCAGATGTCACAAGATTGCTAAGGTCTGAAGAGGCACGGAGAAGGATGAGCTCGTGTATGGCACAAAGCAACCATCTAAATCTTTGTACCTTTGCTCAAAGGATTTTTATTTCTTTTTCTCGACTGAGAGCTTGCTTGTTGAATTTTAATCTCTCCGGATCCACAAGAGGGCACACACGATAAACACAACAAGCAACCCAATTCTTTGCGCTGAAAAAGATCTCCATTATTATAAATCCCCAAAAGTATCCAATTCAATCTATCAATGTGTGTGTGTGTGTGTGTTTTACCAGGGTTAAACTTGAGGACTCGGCTCTTTGGATAATAATCAATTCCAGACTGAGCTGAGCCATCCCGGGTGCTGCAACGAACTTTTGAGGTCCTGTTTTGATCTCCGGTCCGGATCACCTTGACATTTAAGAAGCCAATACCTTCCGGTCCAGGAGGTTCACGGACTTGGTACGCGGCTTCTTCAAACTCAATGGTGGGAGCTGGAATTATGGAGCAAATCAGAGAAAAAGGCCTGGGTCACTACGTTGATGGGTTTGCAGACATGACGAACATTTTAACTCTTCAATCCCCATAACAAGAATGGATGGAAAAAGTGACGGAGGGAGCAGAAATTACAAAATTGACTGCTCTAATTAGACGAAAGAATATATCCAGCTTTGTTTCTACTTGGAAACCACTTCTGGACTTTGTGCTCAAGACAGAAAACAAGAAACTCTTGACAATGGGTTTTGCTGATTCATACAGTTTGTTGTTATAGAAATGGCTAGCATTTGTTAAGTTAGTAGAGTAAAAAGTTGAGGTTGTAATTTTATTTTGTATAGCCAATGCTTCTTTTTTCTTTCCCTCTGTATTTACACCTCTCTTCCCCCTTTCTTCCCCTTCTCTATCTTCCTATTATCATTATTTCCACCTGTATTTTAGAAAATGATAACTTCAATACAAATGTTTAAAAAGAACATTTTAACTCTACTTGCACTCCAACAAGGAGGTGTTTATAATAGCCCAGAGTTATGTCTTTTTTAGCACCAATTAATAATTCCGGGAAACTAAGCAGAACCCTAAACTTTTAAGAATACTTGCTTCAGCAGAAATATTTAATGACTATTAAAATTTACTCTGCCAAGTAAAACAAGTTTATCGACTGATCCTTTTCCTGATTTTTTTTTGTACTAAAAGTGGCTCCAGGCCTAAATCTATTGGAGATGTTTCAAAAATAAAGAGTTAAGCAGGAATATGACAGAGACTGAAAAAGATATGGAAAAAGTGAGCTGAGCAATTGCACTGAATAACAAAGATTCAGGGGGACAAGTGAAAAAAGGGTGTATCGTAACAACAAAACATTCAGTTATGGAATTTGATTCCTGGCTGTAATGAGTTCAAAAGGCAATAAGGCAAAGAATAAGGCATCAACAAATACTGGGCATGACTGGACATAATAGTTAAACAGATGTCCGTATTCAGTTGATTTTTCAATGTCATATAGTCCTCGACTTATGACTGGTCACTTCGCTACCATTTGAAATTCAGAAAGACCTCCCCAGGCTCCTTATAACCCAGATTTGAAGTTCTGATGGATGACTGCCCTCCCATGCCATATGATTGCATTCTGACTACTCAGCAACCAGCCTGCATTTCTGGCTTCTTGTAGCATCCCATGGTCAAGTGACCCAATTTATGACTTTTTTTTGCTAGAAACTGGTGTAGACAATGGATTCACTTAACAACCATGGAGTTTGTTTAATGACTGCTGCAAAAAAGGCCATAAAATCAGGTGCAGTCACATGGTGATTGGCTTAATGAGTGGCACGATTTATAACTATAATTTTGGGCTCAATTACCGTTGTAAGTCGAGGACTACCAGCAGTCATCCTGCTATTGTTAAGCAACCAGAATGGCTGATGCACAATCACCCCTGTGTTTTTCCATTCATTTTCCTGTGCACTACTAAAACAGAGCAGGATGAGCAGACCTGGGGGTTCGGAGGGAAAAAGGTACTTCAGAGTATATGTGTAGCACCTCACTGCACCTCTTAAAAACCAAACCTGTCTTTTCCTAGGACCTCACACTGCTGTTATGGAAGTCATGTGCAATTATGGGGAAAGACACAGCTGATTTAAGGAGCTGCACTTGAGTATTGCATGCACATTCCCTATATATCCAATATAGCCTTTCTGCCTTTCATCAAAAGCACAGCTCAGCTCTGTTAATGGAATGCTAGATCCAAATCATTCCTATTTGATCCAGTAAAGTTCTTTTTATTACCAGTCTTGAACTGGTATGTTGAAGAGCACACTTTGTAGCTGATAACCTGAGCCAAAAAGCAGGCCTAACAATGGGGGAAGAAGCCTTGGCCGAAAGTCTAAGAAATTTGAGATAGGAAACAAAGCTAAGATTGTTCTGGGGCATTTGCAAATCAACAGAAGACACACAAGGCACTAATCAGAGTATCATGAGAAAGATGAAGTTTTACAAGATGAAGGTCAAGTTAAAAGTGAGTATTGTGTTTGGGTTTGAAATGCGTATCAGATCTGGATGTGCAGAAGACAACTAACCAATCAACCAATTATAACAAAACATATTTAAATACAAACTCATCCTTCTTACCATCTTCATCATTGGAAATAACCACAGTAGCCATATTAATTTTCCCAACTGTGGCCCCACTCCAATGGTTTCCTTGGGGTTCACTCAGATATATTCGAAATCTCTCCTCTGGTTCAAAGGCAGAGTCGTCATTAATAATGACAGTGCAGTTCTTTATCTACAATCAAGGATATCATCAGCTAAGGATCGGGAGGCAACCCACATAATTCATTAATTTATAAAGCAGGCTATCCAACTCAACGTTCAAGGCATCTCACAATAAGAGTAATGGCAATCAGTAACAATAGCGAAGAAATAAAATGACAGGCATCACTGGAAAAATGGTTTCAAACCAAGGAAATGAGAAGGAGTTATTTAGCAAAATGTCCAGAGCAGTGGAAGCCACCAGAGGTCTAAACATGGCTTCCTTTAGGCACGGAATTCCAGAAGCTTGATGTGACCATGAAGAAGCCTTATCTTATGTCCCATCAGATGTTGGCAACATCAGAAAGGAACATCTTTGCCAAAACTAGCTAGATCGTCCCTTTTAATTAGATCATAAATATCTCAGTAGCAGAAGTACAGACTCTGTAGCTTTGCCTTTAATTAGCCATTCAACTGTAATTGAAAGAGGAGATCAGATTAATCATGCCTGAACTTAGTATTCATTGAGGCCCCATTTTAATTGCATTAAATTATGTTATTCTGCTGTTAAATGATCACAAGCCCATGATGGAACAGTAATGGGAAGGTGATGAAAGGAGCAGAGAGACCCGCTATGACTTTTAATCAGTCACAGCGCATCCTACCCCACAGAATAGCTGGTGAGGGAAAACATGGGAGGAAAGAGTGCAGCATATATTACATCAAGTCCTCGAGGAAATTAACTCACAAAAAAAAAACACACGGGTGTCAGGGAACTACCCTTTTAGGAAGATGATAAAAGTTTAGAGATCAGACTCCAGCAATGTCTAAGGAGGGGTTAAACAGAAAAGCAAAGAAGCAGCATTATTTAACTTAGATCAAGCTAATCACTTTCCTGCTAGACTAGGACTGGGCCAAAGTTCAGTGATGCAATGACCAAAATCTTTAATTAAAAAGCCAGTTTGGACTGGTAGTTAAGGCTCCAGGCTAGAAACCAGGAGATGGTGAGTTCTAGTTCCACCTATGGTATGGAAGTTGGCTGGGTGATTTTGGTTCAAACACCAGGAGCCTGTGAGTTGTAGTCCCACTTTAGGCATAAAAGCTGCCTGAGTAACTTTGGGTCAATCATCAATCAACTGTGAGTTGTAATCTCACCTTATGCATGAAAGCTGGTTGGGTGACTTTGGGCCGATCACCAGGAGATGGTGAGTTCTAGTCCTGCTTTAGGCATGAAAGCCGGTTGGGTGACTTTGGGCCGATCACCAGGAGACTGTGAGTTCTAGTCCTGCTTTAGGCACAAAAGCCAACTGGGTGACTTTGGGCCAGTCACTTGCTCTCTTGGTTCAACCCAGCAGAATTGTTGTAGGAAAACAGGAGGAGGAAGGGGTATTAGGTCTGTTTGCTGCCTTGTAAAAAGGTAAAGGTATCCCCTGCCAGTTGTGTCTGACTCTAGGGGACGGTGCTCATCTTGTTTCATAGCCAAAGAGCCAATATTTGTCCGAATATGCTTCTGTGGCTATATGGCCAGCATGTCTATACACTGAGGCCGCATGGGCACCATTATCTTCCCACCGAGGTAAGCATTTTTCATGCTTTCGAACTGCTAGGTTGGTAGGAGCTAGGCAGACAACGAGAGCTCCTGTCGTCTTTCCAGCCAACAAGCCCAGCATCTTAACCACTTGTGCCACCGCGTGCCTTAAGTTATTTATAACAACAATAAAGGCAGAGTAAAAAATCTTTTAAAAAATCTGTAGCAGGAGTTCCTTTCATTTAAAACATTCATTCAAATCCTTATACCGTAAGCTCTACAAACCTGCTTCATAGGATGAAAATGCAAAGAAATCTTCCACCCATCTCCCCCACACCCAAGGCAAATCACCTGCAGCTCTGCCAACGTACATGGCACAGCTCTGCCTATCTTCTCTCATAGCGTCACCCATTGTACCTTCAACCCCCGGTCCATCTGTCTTGACCAAGCCAGTAAAATGCATTTGGGTTGAGTCGTGGCCTGTATGCTGGCAGAGTCTTTCCATTCCATATGTCTCTTCTCCCAAAAAATAATACAAGTTTTCCTTGCCACAAGTCTGACCTGACAAACTGCACGAGTTTTGAAACGGGGCCAAGAACTGTGAGCTGATGACTCTCTCTGCCATATTAAGTCATACAGTTCTTGGCCAGCTATATTCACTCACCTTCTCCCCTTTCAAAAATGTGATGCGCGATTCCTCAGCATTTCTTCTTTCCTCAAAGTCCTCCGTGACTCTTGCTGTCTGGCTCTGTGTATGGCACCTGACTGAAGATTCATAGCTGAGGTCTCCAGTACGAACAACAGGAGCATGCAAGACATGGTCCTTTTCTTTCACCGAATACACGTCTTTATTGAACTTCATGTTCGGTACTGCAGAAGAGAAGGAGAAGATGGTGACGTAATTTTTATGAACGTGAAATAAGCCAAAGTTGTCTTCCTCACCTCAGTGCCCTCCAGAAACACTAGATTTCAAGTATCATTGAGACCAACATCTGAAGGGCTTCAGACAGTGGAAAGCTGTGCTGGAATGTGTACTGAATATTGTTTGGTGTTATTAAGATTAAGCTTGCAGCAACAATCAAAATGCAGTCAAAAGGGGAAATTAATACAGGAGGTAAAGGGAAGAATTGGTGCAGAATTATGTGCAGCAGATAGAAGCCAGGCCAAAACTGGGAATTTCTATGACAAGCATTCGTGTACAGAAGAAGAGAGCAGTGGTATTGCTACAGTCACGTTTTTTTCAGGCTGCTTGAATAAAAAGCATGGTGCGACCAGCAACCGTGAAACTCTGTAATCCCCAGTGTGAGACAATCTAGACTCGTGTGCTAAAATAAGTTTAATTCTGTAATCCTGAAACTTCTTTGGCAAATGCACAGAAGTGTACATTACAAAAGTCCATGTTATTGCCTTAAGGATGATTAATCTACATTTTCTTAGAATCATAGATGAACAGCAATCATAGAAATGCATGGCCTCCTTCTAGGAGAGACTGCAGTTAGAGAGAGCACCTGACTTAAGGTAATTCTGTAACACAACTTTGCCCATGGTTGGAGAGTAAACTGTGATTTCAGAGCCAGACAGATCATACCATCTTCAGAATCCATGTGATGCCATTTAGTCTTGCCTAACTCTTGAGTCTAAAGCAAATTCTCAATGTAAGCATAAAAGCAGTCTTGCTGAACCAGGTGCGTCTGCGTGTTTCCACTGCCATGAGTTTGGGACCTGCTCATCTACTTACCATCCTGGAAAGTGTCATTAATGGCCACCACCGCTTGGAAAGGTTTGGCCAACTCTGCTCCTTGGGGTGAACTCAAATAGACCACAAAGGTCTCCACTCCTTCAATCACTGGGGATTGTGTATCATCCAGAATAGTCAAGGTACAATACTAATGGGGATAAAAGAAATAAAACAGTGTCTTCTGTAAACATATATAATATTCATTAGATTTATAGCCTGTTTTTATTTTGTCCAACTCAAGGTGGCCGTAGGAGAAGAGATGGCAGAGCCAAGGGAAGGGGTGAAAAAAGGGATTAGTCTAGAGTCAGTACGTAATCACAAACATACTAAGTCCAACCCCTCCTGATTGCCATTGAACCTTAGATGGCGCCAACAAGGTGCTGACCTTAATCGAGAAGATTCTTGTGTACAGGCTTGAGCAATAAATCATTTAAGTGGAACCTTGTAGGAATGGACCTGGTCCTTTGAGTCTGACAGTGACATACATAATGCTTCTTCCTATTTCTGTAAAACAGCAGCCCTGTGCAATGGGTTGGGCTGAAAGAGAGAGTCATCTCTACAGCTTTCACGCCCCACGGAGGATTAGAACTCATGGTAACCCATTTTCCAGTCCGCCGCCTCAACCACGACAACAAACTGGCTCTCCATAATAAATATGTTCTCCAGTCAGGTTCAACTCTAATATCTTGATGGATATTTCATATTGCTTCCTTTGCAACCGTTAATTTTCAACTTCAACTGTATAGCTCTGGGATTTGTGGCTGGTTTCCCATCCAAGGTCTAACCCTGCATAATTTTGAGATCCTCCAAGACCACCTAGGTACTAAAAGTTCTTATAACCTGACACATAAGGTTATAAGTTATCCACTCTACTTAAACACACATGAGAGACAATGAGGGAGAAAGGAAAAAAAGATAAAAGCATTTTTTAGAATGCTTATAGATTTATAAACAGTGTTACCTTTCATTTATAAATATTTGCTTTCCTCGGACACCGAAGGAACAGCCAAAACTGTTAAATCAGTGTTCCTCAATCTTGGCAACTTTAAGATGTGTGGACTTCAACTCTAAGAATTCATGGGGGTGGGAATTAAGGTTGCCAAGGTTGAGAAACATTGCATTAGATAGATTGCAACAATTCTATGCAGGCATTTCCTAAATATTTGGTACTGTATAAAAAGCCCCTCAGCTTTTTAATTCTGATTTACATTAACAGGAATAATGCTAACCTGATGGGTCTCAAGAGGGGGCTAACTGGAAGAGTGGGAGGGTGAGACCAGTGCATTTCACGGTCATTCCCCCAGATATCTTCCCATAGCTATATCAAAACACACGTCAGGATGCCTAACAAAACAAAGAGGACCACGTTCATGTGATAATCCTATGTTTGTCATGCGCCCAAGGTGCTGTGTGAAAAATTTTCAACTCGGGAACAGACCATTCTTCAGAAATCTCCTTCCCCTTTTACTGGGATGAACTCTGATGTCAGTTACAATTAGAAAAAGAGCTGTACCTCCTCAGTTTTCCCTGGGTGAAATTCAACCTTCTTGGAGCTGGGAATGTAATCAAATCCTGGCGTAGCAGACGGTGGATCTGATGTCCGAGTGGCACACCAGACAGAGGTAGGAATGGAGAGATCAGACCCGTGCCTAGTAATTGGGATTTCGATAATCCCTGGCAGGGAGGGAAGAAGGATTTCAAAGCAATTAATTTCAGATAAAAACAGAGAAGGTGACTGCTGCTTGGGCCCCTTAATAACGCTTCCAAAAGGGTTATTCTGTGTGCTCTAAGGAAAACTATTATGAAGTCAACATGCTTATGGAGGAAAACCAAACTGGATCGATACTGTGAACCGCCCAGAGTCGCTTAGGTGAGCCGGGCAGCGTAGAAATGTGATAAAGAAAGAAACAGATGCTCCTTCGTTGAGTTAAAAAAAATAGGAACGAGGGCTCATGTTTCTGTGCCCAGAATTTGCTGGTCTTTCTTATAGGTGTAATAACTGCCAGCCAGACCACCCAAAGGATAATACAGGTAGTCCTCAACTTATGATTGGTCACTTAGTGACCATTTGAAGTTCCAATGGATCTATCTCGGGGGGGTACTTATGATCCAGATTCGAAGTTCTGACAGTCACTCCCCCATGTTTACATGACTGCGCTTCAGGCACTCACCAATGTGGCCATATTAACGGCCATCTGCAGCGTCCCACAGTCACCTGGCCGCGCTTCACAAGAGTTTTGCCAAAAACCCGCATTTACTTCCAATTTTTGGCAAAACCGAGCTTTAGAGAACCACTGGTTTGCTTAACCATCATGGTATTTGCTTAATGAGCGCTAAAACAAAAGTCATAAAATCAGGCTGTCGCGTGATCAATCCACTTTATGACTGTCGTGAGTTACGACCATGACGGGCAGGCTATCTGTAGCCCCGTCCGCCTACCACACCACCAAATCACAGGTTTAAAGACCTGAGTTTGGTGAACTTTAAATGCAAGTGTTCTCCCATCAAGTGGGCATTATGGAAGCCAGCCAGATGTGGACTTAGTGCGACGCACGATGCTTTCTTTCATGAAGTCTGATACCGGGTGCCTATTTTGTGCATAGCTGGAAAATGCCACATATGCAAGAGGGAAATAATCCCCACGTTTATACCTGCACCCTCGCTGACGCTAAAAGCTGCACTTCCGAACGACACGGTGGAAGGATCATTGGGGCCACTGATCATAACTTTAGCTGAAGCAATGCTTCCGAGGCGGGCATTCTCAGATGCATCCGTGAGCGCAACTTCAAATTCTTCCTCCTCTTCGTACTCGCTGTCATCAATCAGCTTCACATCACAAGTTGTCTTTGTGACCCCAGGACCCAAGACGACCCGGTTCTCGTTGGACATTCCCCTGGATTTAAAATCTGAGCCAGACTCCAGGGCATACATGCTGCTGCCTTTAGCGCTACGGGAGACGGTGTAGCATACGGCAGAGACAATGCTGCTCGAATCTCCTGCAATGCAATGCAGAGGAAAAGAGCTCCGGTTATTTCTAGAATAAAAACGACGCGCGTCAGCAAGCGTATTTCTTGCACAGTCCCTTTGCTGAAATGGAACATTTTAGCAAAATGCTAGGGATCGTTGTTTTACCCAGTACGTTGACTGGAGGAAGATCAATTAGCATGAAATGAGTTGTTAATGAATTTTCTCCCTGCTTTTTTACACATGTATTATCATTTAGCTTGATTTGATGAAAACATTTTCTTAATTTGGATGAGTCTTTCCGGTTTAGCACCAGTTACGTGATTATTGGCCGCGTTGCCGAGGATTTCTGTGAGCTGTAATCTCAATAAGGAACGCATGTTGGGAATACAGGTAGGCTTCCACTTACGACAGGTGGCTTAGCGACCATTCAAAGATATGATGGGCCTGAAAAAGGGGACTTATGACCTGGATCCGAAGTTCTGACTGTCACACCCTTTAGAGTTACGTGACCACACTTGGGACAATCAGCCCCACAGCCACATTTATGGCTATTTGCAGCATCCCACATTTACAACCACTGTGTTTGTTTTACAACTGCCACAAAAAAATGGTCTAAAATCAGGCCGGTCACGTGGCTGACCCATTTTATGACCATTAAGGCTCCATTACGGTCATAACTTGAGGACTACCAGTAGCTAGTCTAATGGAGTCTGTCGCATGTTTACTGTTAGCCTTTTCTAAATTGTTCATCCTTTCAGTGCCATGCATCAGTATCTATTTAGAAGCCCCGCTGATTTCAACCGAAATTTATTTCCAGATAAATGAATACCGGATTACAACTGTGATATGATCCTGAACACCCTTGGTGAGAAAGTTGATGGCCTACTTAAATTTGAATTTTACTTTGGTTTGTATTTTGTTCAAATGCTCTAGACTGTATTACTAATTAATCATCCTGGGACTTTAGTAAAGTTCTGCAATATGTTCAAGCCCTGTTATGCCTGTGAATCACCTTGCGTGAACATACTCAGTACTCTGAGGACACTCATTCTTTTCAGAAATAGTGTATTTTACCAAGATAAGCTTCAATAAGCTCTTAAGAAAACCGAAGGGCACTGTTTGAAAAGCAATGAACCAAACAGCAATAATTTGGATTCAAGCAATAGTTGTCAACCTGTTCGTATTTACCCACTCCTACCTTCATGCTTCAACACAACTTTCAACCCAGTTTGGGGTTTTTTATTT